>JAVQJG010078437.1:0-15484 GCA_036024015.1 Craterocephalus amniculus | reverse complement strand
GTTGGGGTCAAAATAACCACTTTTGTACACTTTTTTCACTTTAACAAATACTAAACATTAATTTGAGGACGACTTCATGGCGATTGTGTATGTAGAATATCAGGTTATGACACCTTTAACCATCTGCTATCATCAACATCTGCAGCACCTGGGCTTCAAACAAGCCTGTTAAGTAGAGTCCCTGCCTTGTTTATCATCGTGCAACCACCTCATACACACAAATAAAAGCCCAGTTAGAAACAGTCAAACAGCTTCATGGAGTATTATTGCCCAAAACAAGACAATGTCTATTGACTTAATCAATAAACTTGAACAAAAGAAAGGAAAAAAGGCTTTGAACGCAGCGCTACAGTTCAGTCTGTTCAGCTCCAAACAGCCCAGCAGGAAAGATCTTACTTGCCCTTTCCACTGTTTCTGTTGCCACCAGCCAGTGGAGACATGCTTCCCGCAGCTGCCTCTGTTCTCTCCACACCTCACTGCCCCTCTTCCTGGAGCCCAGCTCTGGAGCTCAGGGCATGAGTGGTGAGGCTTGAAGTGGGCTGTCTGCCTGCTTGTCTGATTCAGCAGGAACATAAAGGACACGCCGCTGCGGCATGTACCGTGGAAACTTTAAGAGAGTTCCCTGGTGGTTTTTGCGGCATGAAGGTAAAGGAAAAGCGCAGCGAGGTGAATGTCGGCAGTCTGCGATTTGAGTATGACACAGATTTGTGGTTAGGCCTGCAAGGGGTGCATTTAGCACTGGGTAGACTGGTTGTGGTAGTATTGTATGGAAAAAGTTAAAGGTGGAAGGCTGTTTCGTCAGTCTGTTTGGGTTTTCAGGAGAACAGGAAGTTGGAGCAACTTTAGAGTGGAGCTTGTGAGGATAAAAGCAGGGTTATCTCCATCAGGTGAGATGCACCTCTGCAAGGAGGGCTTGTCAAAGTCTCCTTGTAGAGGGACAGACAGAAGAGGACAAGTCATTAGCTCTGACAGACAAAAGCAGTGGATTGTTAAAATCAGGTAGGAAATCTGATGTTAAGCCTCACCAAACCTATTCTGGCTAATTAGCACTGAGGATTAGAGCGCTGCACACATCTTAATTCACTCATCATGGCTAATACCTATGGACCACCCAAGGCACTTACGGAACTGTCATCAAGAAGAAGATTGCAGCTGTCTCATTAAAAGCACATTTGAAGCTATTTGCTGTCTGAGTATGTTCAGTCCTTTTCATAGTGTTGCTTATTCAAAAAGACATAAACACACAGCTGTGTATATGTTCCCTTAGGCACCCGTGGGTCTGACCTTTGACCCCCTACTGTAAATCTTCAGCCATATCCCTCCCCAGGGCTGTTCATGCATTCATTTAGGCTCACACTTTCCCCTCAGCCTTAAGCTATCTGAACCATTTCTGAGGCCTGAGCAGACAGTGACATCTTAATAAGTGAAGGAAGAATCACGGCAAAGTGCAGTAAATATGAGCCATGTGGTCTGCTTCAGGAAGGGTTTACCTAATGAACCTCTGAACATCGACACTGCTGTCAAATTCCTAAATTTGCAAACAAGGACCGTACAAAAATCTGTGTTTTCCGCTGGCTAATGATTTGGCTCAGCCATTTTTTTATGTCTCTCCATCTGTAAGCGGTGTTTTCTATAAATCCAGAGCCCAAGACATTCAGCTAAACAGGACCAGCGAATTTGTCAACAAACAGCAAGCACATGGCAGCTGTAGTAGATATTGTGCTTTAGCAACCTTATGACTCATACACATTCAAAAACCAGCTCCACTGTACACACCGGCTAACACATACACATAAGAAACAATTCAATATTCATTGGCCTGTACACACAAGCATGCTGTGACGTGTTGGCCTCTGGCCATTTCACTCACTTGGCAGCTTTCTCTGCCAGGAGAACAGAACCAGAAACCTTCTAACTTAAATCGGCCACCCGCCCCGAGTCACGAGCACATAAAAAAATAAATAAGAATGTGAAGTACACATATACTTGACTACCAGGAAAGAATTAGTCCCAAAATAGTTTGTTTGAGTAACATAGGAAAAAGTGATGGGGCATAACAGGAAATACAAAAAAAGAAAAGGAGCTTTTTCAGCATTCTGATCTCAAAGGTAGATACCAGTCCTCTCGTCCTGGCATGCTGCTTCATGTTTAGAACAAAAAACACCATGGTGAGCAAGTGAACCCAACTTTTGTTTGTAACTACATGCAGAAACTTCTTGTGCAGTAAGATTTCCCACTTAATGAATTCACTTATGCACCCATGTTTCTGTATTTTAAATAACTTAACACATGCATACTATCTTTTCATGCTGGCTAACTTCTTTAATACATCAGGTATGTATAAAATTGAAACTGTTTAGTGATACTTAACCTCTAGAAGGAGGTCAGGCCAAGAGGCAAACCCTAATGTTCAAGTATAAGCTAATAGTAGGTTTTCAAATGCCACCTACATTCATTTCCCATTCATCCTTGTGAGAGTTTCTAAAAGACTTTATTGGGGTGATGACAGAGTAAAGAACACTTGTGCAGGAGGGAAACAGCAGAGCAGTCTGGAAGGCCTGTCCATGCAAGCTCCTCAGAAATGACAAACACCTCCAACTCCAATCTCCTGACCTCTGGGTGAATAGACCCTACATCTGAGCTGCAGCCACAGGGCGTAGAGTTTGTCAGCCCCTTCACTCAAATCCCCATAGTCCCAACAGGAATGCATACATGCACCTTTAACACAAGCAAACACTTGGCCAGAGTCAGATGTTGGAAATCTTTAGCTCACACGGATTGACGCTGATTTGACCCAGGAAAATTTGCCAGGAAAATTTGCCATCTATTATTTCCAACGGCCATATAAACAACACTACTTCATTACTGAAATACAACGTTAGTCAAACCTAGCATTGAGTAAGAGTAAGATCAAGTAAACTGAGTCAAAGCCTCAGTTAATATCCTCAATATCCCAGCACTCCAGACAGGTTCCAAAATACCACAACATACAAACTTGATGTTGCTACTCTGATGTAAATTTTAAATAAAGTCCAACAAAGAGGCTGTAAAGCCACAGAAAATGTTCTAATCTCTCTTCAGACAGTCACATAATCATGATGATGCCTCGGGCTAAAATTCCACTGTTACAGTAGTGAAAGAGGCCTTTTACAGGATGAATAATGCTACTGGGTCAACTGTCTAAGGGGATCTGAGAAGTTTTTTTTTTTGTTAGTCATGAGAGGGTTCAGAGAAATGAAGGACCCTGTTCTTTTTCAACCGGCAATGCCATTTAAAGCACAGATGAGTCAAAGGCAAGCATCTGCTAATAACTAGCATGATGGTTTCCAGGACAGGGTTCAGTCAGACTAATGGGGTTTATTAAGAGAGGCCCAACAAGATGATTAACAACAATGTGATAGAGTGTCATATAAACAGGCCCTCATCGTTATTCACACAATGCATTGAACATTTCACAGTTTGTGATGTCTAATATGGTGTTGTGGATCTGACAGGTATATCCCGGACGGGACCCTTAGCTAACACAGACCCTCACCTATGTTTCTGCAACAATTTAGAATTACTCATTAACCTAATGTGCACATTTTGGTACCAAAGAGTTCCTGGGAAAGGCCTATGCAGGTAGATGGAGAAAAAGTTAACTCTCACACAAATAACGCCTCAGCCGACCAATAAATTGCTATTAGGAAAACTGTAAGCACTGGATCATAGTACTAATTAACAGAATAACTGAAAATTATTATTAGAAAATATTAAATACATAGGAGCTTCTTTTTCACATATCTAAATTAGAAAGGGGTCTAAATCCTCCCGGCTGTGTCCTGCTGGATGGTCAGCAACACTCTCAGCCCTGTTATCTAGTCAGTGACGAATATTAGTCAAGTATCGAGAGAAAACAGCTTCCATGCTTGGTTTGAATCTTAGGAAAAGGTTAGAGGGACCACTTCCTCCATTTTGCTGGCTGATAATAGCTCACTGGTCACTTCCTCAACCAGCAACCAAAGCTGCTCAGAAATATCCAAAGTGAACAGCTAATTACATACCTGCAGGGGTGTAGAAATAAATAGCAATGGAACCCACTTCCTTACACTGTTGTTGTGTTTGCTGTGTTATTTCCTATCCTTTACCTGCCAGTGAGTACCAGACCTGCCAGTCTGCCATGACGAGTTCTACTTCTCTTGTATTAACTGTCAAAACTAATAATTACCCAGTCCCTCCGGTGGTGCTCCTTTCCCCGTATTTGTCATCTGAGATGATGTCATGAAACCTACAGAATTAAATTTTGTCTCACTCTTTGAGATTAACTTAAGGTGACAAGTGGGGTTGTCATGCATCAGAGGATCAGAGGAAAGCAGCCTGATTAAGTACATTTATTTCATTACTTGGCTAATCTTTAATATAATTCTAAATGGCTACTGGCTGAAGTATTCCAATTTAATTAGCATTTTAGGCTAAAGGAAATAATAAAGTAGATATACAAGAAAGAAATCCTAATGAATAATGCAAATAATTTGAAGGACAATAGCGAACAGCTATCACAAAAATAAAGCAACAGAATGCACTATGTAATGCACTCAACTTTGGACCAGCTTGGTGTAAAATTCAAGCTTTCTATTTCCAGTTTTGCAGATGAATCAGAGTGAAAAGTTCAATGTCACAATAAAAATAATATCTGAACGGAGGGCACAATAAGAAACTGTGTGTCTGATCATTTTACTGTCAGCCTCTCATATAAGCTTCAACCTAGCCAACTGTTTCCCAACCAAACATATTAACAGTAATGCTGCACTTTATCAGATAAAAGCATGCAATATATGATTGAATTTAATCTTGCTTGTCCATATGACGGGCAATACAAACAGTGATTATGATTCATCTGATAATCGATTGTGTGTAGGCTCTCTCTTCTCAAGAATAAACATAAGAATCCTTCTACTGTACACCTAGGACATCAAACTCTGGTTCTTTGGGAACACTTTGACTTGTTTTACATGTTCTCCTGCTCTAACAATGCCAACCTATTGCAAATTAAACTGGTTTGTTTTTAGGTTTTGCACAATGCTCCATTTATTTGATTCATGTTGAAGCAGGGAAATATCAAAGTTTGGGATTGAGATTCCTGATATAGCCTACATTACCTGGTTAAGACAGTATGCTACACAAATTTTCATTTAGAATTGTCTTTAGTCTTTAGTAGCCTGCTTAATTCTTTCTCATGTGGTATCCAGAGGTCATATCTAAAAACTCATTCTGGCTATGGTTGGTTACAGCGATGTCCCACTCAGTTATTGCTCAAATTGTTCCTGATATTCTATTTCGTTTATTGGTTTCCGTGTCTTTAGTTTATTAAATTGCAAGCCAACATAGTCTCTGAGCTGGGCATGGTAAATTACTTGAGGATAACAGTCAGTAACACAGCAGTGAGAGAGGCTAATCTCTCAGCGAACAGGGGTAATTTTCGGCACGAGAACACAGGCATGTTTTTGATCCATATTCCCACGTTCTTCTCCCGGGAACTTTGAGGGTTACCATGGGAACAGATGAACTCGCGGGACAAATCTGCTGCTGCCAGCTGAGCCCCCCACCCCTCCTTCTCCCCTGTCCTCTCTCTTGCCCCCACGTGCTCCGAAGAGACCGAGCTGAAGTTTTCTTTCCGTTTGAACACTTTTCATGGAACTTCTGGTAAACTGCTTTGCAGCTTCCTAAACATTACCAATTCCCCATCCAGTTTTGTTTTCTTTCTAGTTTTGGGGGGTTGATGAGTTTTACTTTCCTTTTTAACCCCTTAAAGTAGAACAATGCGGGTCCTAAAAAGTTAATAAGTGGATTGGAAGGTTAGAAAATACTTGACAGTCTGCGTGTTAGTCTGGGAATTAATCTGCGAAGGAAAACAAAACTAACATGATTTTTTACTTTTTGAAGCAGGAACCTAAATCTTACCGATAAATAGACATAATACATCCAAACCGACAAGCATCTTCCTCTTGGTGCAAAATGAGTTTTCTTCCTCAGGTTGGGTGAGGAAATGTTTTCCAGCCCCATTCTCTTTTCCTTCCCCGGCTCCTCCGCTGTCAGCTAACCGCAGCTGGAGCTCTGCGTCCCGGGGCAGCGTGCTGCTGTGCGTACCGGTGGAATTTAACTTTTGCATGTCTCTCGCTGAGAAAGTGTATGGCAAGTTGAAGAAAAGTGGCAACAGTTTGTCCTCTCTGCCGGGTTGGGCCAGGGAATAATGAAAATCCCCGAACTTCTTAGTCCGCCTGTTCGCGCAGCAAATCCATGTCAAGTGAAGTTTGACAGCAGCAGATCCTCAACCGAGCGATCGCGCGCTCCAGCTTGTCATCAATAAGAAGGAGTGTGGGGGGAAAATGGAAGGCTGTGGCAGACTGGGAATAGGAGGGAATACAAACATTCGACAAAACCAACGAAAAACTTCTCAGTGGGAGCACGCTGCCCTCATGAACACATCGTATTGCACTGAAGTCTCCAAACACGTAAACTAAGAAAAGCTGAACTTTGGAGCTCAGACTTAGAAATGCAGGCTTTTTGGTGTTGTTGTTGTGGCTGATAAATGCCCCTCCCAGATCATTTATGATGGTTGGGGGGAAATTGTATTATTTCCTGGGTTATTCAATTGCACTAGACACAGCGCCTGTTTGGAAACGGAGGGTCTGAAAGCAGACCTCTAAAATCGACGTGTACTGATCAGACCATTGCTCTAATGTTCCACCAATACCCCCACCCCCCCACCCCACCCCACAGCTGTGTGGCTGGTGTTGTCCACTCAGGCATTTAACTGTCCCACCCTGTCAGGACACGTCCCAAAACAGCTTTTATACCCCAGATTAATAGTCAAAACTTACTAGTTTGGTTTGTGCTGTTTGATTGATTTATTTATTTATTTGTTTATTTATTCATGTGTTTGTTTGTTTGTTTATTTATTTATCTATTTCTTTCTTTGTTTCTTTGTTTTAATCAGTTAAACATTGAACTGTTTCATTTCTCTAACATTAATGACTGAGTCACACAGCATGACTTAATTTAGATTAAGCTTAGAAAGCAAGCATATTTCCCTGTGTCCACAACACTTAAAATGATTGATTTACACTCAATAATCTCATGGTATGAGCTACTGTATTCCTAATTCTGCTCTCACAGTGCATGTGATGCATGAGTCTAAATCAAACAGCAAAGACTATTTCTGAATAACTTTTAAGAAGTCCTAGTCTTACACTCCTGGAGTTATCCTGCCACCTGCTGAAAAGATATTGGCTGTCATGTGTTGCACAATACTGCAGAGCTTCAGTAACCATATGTGCATTGCTGGCACGGAATGGACAAACTTTAGATTTCTTCCTTCTGCTCAAGATACAGACATATGTTTTGCAAAGTTTTTGCAGATAAACATTTTGTCTGCTACAAATATAAAGTAGGTTCCAATTCATTCATTCCAGTTTCGTTGCATTTAAAACTGCCTTTGCACAAGTTGAGTGCATGTGGTCTTTAGTTCAAACCAGAAATTATGAGGGACAATATGGATAAATTAACTTAAAAAGGAATTAGTGTTTGGTAAATAAATTCTTCTCTCCGGTTGGTATTTACTCTATAATGAGTTGTTTGGTTGTTGCATTGGATTTTAGCATTATCCCAAGAAAAGCAACACATATTGGTCTTTTTGCACTTTATTCATTTCACTTTGATTTGTCAGGGACGTCAGTACAGATGTGAAAGATCCATTATGTAGCCGCAGTAGCTTGGCTCCCCTTCCTCATGCTTCCCCAGCCTGGTTATTTTGCTGTGGGGCGGGATCCCATTCCTCAACAAGGAGGAGTTAAAGGTCAATCAGCATTTTTGTTGGTACTTCTAGCAAGCAGATCAGTGAGTTTTTAGGTCTGATTCAGAGATACTGGTCACCACTGACTCCAGAAATCATTGTGAGTCATCTGTTTATCATTTATGTTTCAGTCATACAAGTGTGACTGCAGGGTCATTATTCACACGTCTAGCTGTAAAGTGACTAATCGGGCAAAATAATGACGTATAACTAGATCACTAGAAAGCTAGAGACTTCTGCTATTATTAAGTTATATGAAAATTATTTTATATACATAACATTGTTGAATTAAAACAGTTGCTTTATATAGTGATTAAATGTTTTTATTTTACTTTCATTCCAGCCCATTATGGATATGAAAAGAAACTTGCTTTACTTAAAAAGAAATATTAATTATAGTAATTCCGATTCTTTGTTCTTGTGTTTTTTAGAGATCTAGATAATTTAAAAGGTGAGAATAAGGTACAACTTTAAAATGGCTAATGTTTTGATTTCCAAAATCTTTTCTGCAAATCCTTCATGTAAATAATATGCATGTAGTACAGTGCATATTTGCACACATTGAAAATGTTTATTTAAAACAATGTTTGATATATATTTCAACAAATCAGTAAGGCCTCACTCACTAGTTAAGGGATTGTGTATTACATGCAAACTATCCTGAACTGCAGAGTTTCATTGTAGTCATTCTCAACTTTTGGTTTGAGCATAAAACTCTTCGTGACCTCAGATAAGGAAAACGAAAGTGACAAAAAGAAAAGAAAAGAAAAATCATGGTAAAAAAGGATGCAGTCTCTGTCTAGGTCATTTTCCATTTCATCTTTTTTTTTCTCCATGTAGTTCCCCTTTTCATTGTAAGACACATACAAATGATTTGGTTATACATGATAACAAAAAATAGCATATCTGATACTTTCCACTGTCCTCATGCATTAATGGGTCATCTATGATAATGTGTGTCAACCACACAGAATTTTTCCAGCTGCTCATATTATGTCACTTTAGCTGTAACTCCTCATTACTGTGATCATAATAAGTGAAACTCCACTTTTCTTTATGAAGGAACATACAAACTGACAGCTTTATACTTGCAGTCTGATGAAAATAATTATGCTTGACAAAGTATGGTTATTTATCATTTTGTATCATGCTTTATTGTTGTATTATATTATCAGCCTCTTTTATCCACTAGATGGCTGTAAATCAACATTGTACAGGGACATAATTAGAGGAAGTAACTGCACTGAATATCAAAAACATTTAGTGAGAAGTGAATCTAAAATGGTTGGGGCTACAAAGATTAGATCTTCTGTTGTCGGATATTATTTGGTACCTTGCATTTAGAAACACCTTATTAAACCTGATTTAACGTTAAAAAAATTCTGTTAGTATCCAGATTTACTGTTTAGCTGTTTTATAATTTCAGTGGCAGCCTGGGATATATATATATACTGGTGCTGTTTCACATCACACCAGTTGTTGACAATAGTAATTTATTTATATTAATTTCTTAGTATGGGTAACAACTGATGTTTGTGGATATCAAAGTTACCCACCGTTGCACTGTTCAAAAAGGCTTAGATGTTATTCATAAATATTTCTATCGTGTGGTTTCATCTGTTTTAGTCATACGAAACCATGATCAATTCTGGGTAATGCCACTGGATTTAGTTTTTGTTTAGAAAGTGTTACATCACCTGAAAATGCTGAACGAAGCCGCTGAACGAAGCTGCAGACTCAGCGCTGTGACAATTGTGTTTCCCTCCTCATTTCCATAATTATGCTCATCATAGACAGATAAACACAAGGAGCTTGTCATTATGGCTCAATACGGCAGACTAATGCAACTCCTCTATTTTTATCTCTTTCAAAAAAAATGAATAAAAAAATTAATGAATGAACAAATTAATTAAATGACTTCATTTCAAGTCAACAGGAATGACAAGTCTGGGCATGTGTTGTTTTTTTTGCCATTGCAAGGCATGAAGGTTCCTCTCAGCACTGTCCTGATGACAAAAACCTGTGGAGTGTGATGACACATACCTGAACCAGAGCCCATCCTGTTTTGTTGCCATGAAACTTTCCCCAAACAAAGGGCAAGCGGAGAAAGTTAAACCACAATACTGACCTCAAGCAGAATTACATGTAGGTGGGACTTTACATGAGGTGCAAATAGTAAGCAGCATATTGACACATTTTGCTAGTTTCACTGCTTATTCAACTTGTGACATTTAGATGGATGCATTTCCACTATTACCTCTCGCTGTTAGGTGAGCCATGTGATATAGATCATGCTGTTGACTGATTGTGATTGTGTTGTCTCATGTAATTAGGCTATATTATCATGAAAATACCACTAATAAATAGTGTAACCAACACCGTTACTTATTTTTGTCATATAATTTGTTTAATTTTCTGTTTAGTTTCTATTCTCATTAGTCTTCTGAGCTGAAAAAGTATCTGGGGGATTGTACAGATTGTAAAATTTCCGAAATTAGTTTTTCACATTAGGAATCATGAATAATTTCATGCTGGATTAATGCATTTTATCATAACTATCTTTACATGATCTTGATCCAGGGGAATATATAAAATAAAATAAATTAAACCATATTGGATTAAATTGAATTCATTTAATATAAACACATGTTTAGGGAACGGGGAGAAATGGAAAGAAGAAGTCAGTGATGACATTTTAGTGTGACAGGCATTATTCATACATTGGTCATGGTAAATAAGGAAGTGAGTGGCTGTTTTTCATGTCTTTGTTATGTTGACAAAGTAATGTCAAAGTTTTTTTTTCTCCTTCCTTCTCTCCTTGTAGTTACGCTTGTTCCTCCTTTTTGGGTGAGTGGGAGGAAAGGGCCAACCCCTAGACGTACGATATAATCTCAGCCTGATGCGTGTGCCTTCTCTAACATACAGGGGAAAGTACCAATTGGATTACTCTGATCTATAGAGCGCTGCAGAACACTGTCAGACATTAACACATCTTCATCATATGAAAGCACTGAGCTCAGGAAGCGAACAAACTCTGCTTGGGTGCACCATAGAGGAAACTCAGGACCTGTGCATCTGTCATATCTGAACATCTGTCTTCCTGCGCTCCCCAGGCTCAGACAGCTCTGAACACCACCATCGGACGGACGATGCCACAGCATACGCAGCATTCCCTGGTCTATGTCCTACTGATGTGGACCGCCCTCAATACCGTATTCCAGGTTATATTCGTCACCCTCTTCTTCACAGTGGGACGAAATGAACTGGTGAGACTTTTTCAAGTACTGTAACTTTCCATTCAGTTTATATCTATGCTACAGTGTATTAGGGTCTTTAATGAGGTATAGACTATATAGTTTAAAGGTTTTAATCAGCCATTTCACAATAAAGTAAATTAAGAATCAGTGTCTGTGGATAAATTACCTGTGTAGTGGATCTGTTCTTTCATGTGGTTTTTCTAGTAGCACAGCTGGTGAGAAAAACACCTGTGCATGTGGTCTATTCTGGTTACAGACCCTTGGTATAACTCCCACGCTGTGTAAGGGATTTTTTTTTCAGTCCTCAGAAAGAAAAAGTTTTTTTTTCAAGTTCTCACAGAAAATGAAAAAGGGGTACAAACATGTAGAAGTTGTATTTTGGGGCAAATGAAACATTATAAAAAGCCTATAATTACACATGTTTTGGTGTTTTAAAGTAAATATTCTACAGGAAAACATTTCTCTGGATGATACCTGTAATGGTAAAGAATCAGTAATTGTTTCCATGACAAAGTTCATGTGACTATCATTGCCAGATTTAGTGATGCCATTCTTAGAACTTGCATTGACTTTTGGCACCCTAAGTAGATTTTCATTTGCAGACGCTGTTAAACCTGTTATTTGCCATATGTGATGAGTATATTTTGTGCTTCTGTCTTCTCTTCCAGTCTCTGAACAATAGCACTAACTGTGGCTCTATAGATCCAAAGCTCAATATGCTAACCCAGGTATGCAATGATTATGCTGTAAGACAACAACAGTTTCAAAGTTTCGTGCCCCATTGACCTCACTTTGTTGTGTTATATAGTCTCATAATTTAAATAAACATGGTTTTTCAGTTCAAAATGTCAAGTTGTTTTTATGTATTTAAGATGCTAGTGCTGTAGGAAATAAAATCCCACACCCCCGAGCAGATCAGAATTGCTCCCATTTCTTTTTGAGTTTCTTATGTCAGTCTAACCACCCTCCTCATTTCTTGGAGGAAGCACAGTGACGTCATTGCCACATTCGGGGAAATGCCACTAAACTGTTGTCTCTTCTTTTTTTTTTCTTCTTGTTTTTCTTCTGAACATAGTACATGTTGTATTCTACTCCCACTGTGAACGTGGATGTGTTAGTCTAATTGCCAAGTTAAATAAAAGTGAACATTGAGCTGCTTTGTGTGTCACTATGTAAGCCATAGATGTACTTCATTTAAAGGTAGTATTCTGAGAATAATAAATCTTGTTTCTTTTCAGCCTAGTCCATCCAGTGTACCTCTCTTAGTTGAAGGCAAAATGATCACCTTTGAGGCTACTGGAGGTAAAGCTTTCCTACTGTTAAGCATATTATTGTGAAATATTATGATAAGCTGATAACAATATGAGCTATGCTTTTGTCACAAGAAACGTGATTGAGGCTAGAACTATTCAATCAAATACACTGACCACTAATTACAGTATGCTGTCGTTTCATGTGAACATTTCTCTAAAAATATCAAGAAAATGTTTCAAGGAATCCAAATTCACACCTAACAGCAGCTTTTTTTCTCATCCGCAGCTAATGATACTATAACATGGATCGCACAAAATCCGGACACAAGTGTGATTTCAGAGTCAGGAAATACTCTCCAAATCAAAAGGGACGGATATTATTTCTTCAATCTCCGAGTGACACTGTCTGCATGTGGAAATGATAACAAACAAGAGCACACAGTGAGACTGAAATCCACTGATCGTATTCTGCTGGAGGGCTGGATTAGTGCAAAGACAAACGGCACAGGCCTCTTCAGCAAGGTGGAGGCACAGCCTGCTGGAAATATTTTGATGGTCTCCATTGACCCACCGACAAATTGTGTTGCTAAGAGTGACTCTGTGACCCACCTGGATATCATTTTCATGGCCAAATCTTAAAAGTAGTTCCTATCTTGCTGGTTTGCTTGGCATGATTTACATACACCCCCTCCCTCTCTTCAGTAATCATGCTCTCATGCAAACTTGGTTCTGTGTTCTTATTGTTTGCTTGGGACTTTACAGACCTCTGTTTCTCACTTTGGATCATCACATCATCAGATCACTAAACTGCCTTTTTACAAAGAGAGGATTTACCAGAAAATGAGTGAAACCACTGGTTTCAATATAGATTTTGTTTTTATTCCTCTGACATGTTTTACCACATTTTCAGGGGTAGATAAAAACTTCTTAAATTTACATTTTGGTTCATTAGAAAATCCACTGTTAAACAGGATTGTATGACTTATATCCTGTCTAGTTGTTTTAACAAAGTAGAAGCTACTGTACAGCAGCTCCAGAATTAGTCTGATGCTGCTTCATCACTACAAATCTGTTTATGCAAAAATGCATCAATTCACTGTTGTTCCTTAGAGATAATATATAATAAGCTGGAAGTTTGAAAAGATGAAGACGTTGCTTGGCAAAAAAAAAAAAAAAGAAATTCAAGACTTGCCAAAAACAAATGAAAGCTATCAAATCATACTACCAACTCTGACAAAGTGAAGCAGAGCAAAATTCTTGAGGCATATAGTATAGGTAAGGTCTCCAAGTGGCCATTATGGTGCAGTTTAGCACCAACTGTTCTCAAAGTCCCCCAGACGGGGGACCTTTGGATTTAAAGGTTGTTTTTCTTTTTTTTTTTGCCAATTTTTCTGTACCGCTTAATCCAAGTCAGGGTCGCGTTTGTGCTTGAGCCTATCCCGGCTATTATCAGACGAAAGGCAGTACTTCCTGAACATGTCGCCAGTCCATCGCAGGGTCAACACAGAGAGACAGACTGCCAATCACACACACACTTTCTTCTACGGAGAATGGAAAATGACCAATTAACCTATCATGAATGTCTTTGGACTGTGGGAGGAAGCCGATGAAGAACATGCAGACTCCACACAGAAAGGCCCCTGTTTCAAACCCCTGGGCAGCTGAAACCAGCACCCTCTTCTGGCTCAAACTCATCCTTTCTTTTTCTGAGGCCCAAGTTTTAAAAAGTCATCCATTCAAACTTTTTTCCAGGTTTTTTTTATTTTTTTTATTTGAATAACTTTACTCAATGAATGTATTATTCTGAGGTTCCACATCTATCGGCGGAAAACTTCTGCTTTTCAGCCAACTGATTTTACTTGCACACCTCAGTCCTGCTGATTCCTGATTTATTTCTTAATATGTTTTGATCAATGAGATTTTATGTATTTATATTGTGTTTATTTATTTGTGGACCCGCATGTACAGCATGAACAGTTTATGTAGGAAAATTCCAACGGCAGAACCGATAATATTCACTGAATGTTTGACACTGTGCAACAATGAGTGTTACTCAGTTTCCATTATGTCACTTCTGTTTGACACTCTTTGAAATACATTTACAATGTTTTCCTATAAGTCATGCTAGAGAAGGGACTAAACTGGAAATTTGGCTGGTTGTTATTTAAGAATATTGTGTTTGTTTTACCCCAACAATGGGATTTTTTTCTTTCACTTTTTATATCCTATAATATATTTTTCCTCCATTATGATTAGAAAAATCTAATTCAAGGTGAGGAATTGGATCAAATTAATCTTCAAAATCCAAATTCAGTACTTTGATTACACATTGTGATACAGAAAATCTGAAGTCACGGTGGTTAACATGGAAGGTTTCATGTTCAAAGAGATGTTGAAAAGATTATGCAAGTTTTTAAACAATGTTTTGAATGGATTTTAAAAACTGAGCGCCTTTCTTTTTTTTAGTGAAGTGTAGCACTGCTGGTAAGAAAAGTTTAAGGATGTCACAAATAAAAATACTATTTGTAGTACACTGTGTAATCCACTTGATTATCCTAAAAATTCTAATATAGAGCTGAATGAAATTCTTAGCAGTGATTCAGTGCTTTTGATCGTGAGTCATTTTTGAGACCCTTGATTTAAAGTGAAAGTGAGAGGTCATAAATCAGAAATAGGATGCCACAGAACTACTAACAGTAAGATGAAGCGGGACCTCCTTGTGTCGAAGAACACGCCCTCCAGACAGAGCAAAAGAAAAGTGCCTCTTTTACATTTTTGACCCAGAAAAGGTTACGGGCACACAATGCTAAATTCAAAGCCCCATATTTTTTTGGAAAACTTGTCTTTGACAAACCTCAGCCACAACCGCTTATCTGTTGCTGCTCACTCACTTATCTGTTGCCACCGCAGCTTTCGATTTCATCGAACAGAGGTCCAATGTGCTGAATTTGGATGCATGTTACAGAAATACCCAGTTATCACCACCCACGCTGTCTATCTATTAGAGCCATTTGCACCGGTTGGTTTAGTCTTACTCTTTTTTTCCACTGTGTTGCGGCAGAGAGTTCACTATCCACATGCAGATTAGCAACAGCTTCTGTGATAATCTTCCTGTGATCATTTTCCCTTCAGAACTCCCATGT
>JAVQJG010078420.1:0-12959 GCA_036024015.1 Craterocephalus amniculus | reverse complement strand
AATATTATTATTTATTTATTTATCATTACATCTTATAGATTATCAAGCATTACATCGCAGGTAACTGAAGCAGAAAAATCCAGTTTCAAATAACTTTTCCAGACCTAGAAGTTCCTAAAACTTTGCCTGCGTGGAAATTTCCATGTGTGTTGTAATCCTGACCACCTGAACTGACTCACCTCATAAAAATACAACCCAGGTGGACAAATTAGGGATTACAGTTACTTTTAACATCTTGTGTCATTTCAATATTTACTGCATTTATCCGGAGGGCCAGATTGGGTCCTCTGACGAGCCGGTTTTGGCCCCTGGGTCTTATGTTTGACACCCCTGCATTAAATCATGCAGCAGCAGCTCAGTATATCCGGAATAAGTAAATCCAGAGTGAAATGAGGTGAAATGAGCCGTTTTTCTCTGTTAACCGTTCTCCTCCTCCTCCTCCTCCTCCTCAGGTGGGGACAGAGTTTACAACTATATTGTACAATTTTATGTGCAACTCCAGCTGTGTGGGCGGAATGAACAGACGCCCGATTCTCATCATCGTCACTCTGGAAACCAGAGAGTAAGAAACCCCCCCACGCCCCCCCCACGGCATGCCTCCAGTTATTTATTAGCTTGTTTCTGACCGAGCCGCCGTCCCACTGTCCTCCCCCAGCGGACAAGTATTAGGCCGCCGCTGCTTCGAGGCCCGGATCTGCGCCTGCCCGGGCCGGGACCGCAAGGCGGACGAAGACAGCATCCGCAAGCAGCACGTAACGGACGGCACAAAGAGCAATGAGGGTACGAAACGCCGTAAGTAGCGCCGGGTTGGCGACGGGCTGCACAGCTTTACAGCTACTCCTCGGAAAATTAGATATGCTGGAAAAGTTCAACATATTCAGCATAACAGGTGAAACCAACACATTTTATGTACTAAGTACAGATGTTAGGTGTTACTTTCAGAGACATTTTTGTATTTAAAATCCATTTTTTATTCATTTTAAGCAATATTGTAATTTTCTGAATTTTTAAATTTGAGGTTTTCTGAAGCTGCAAATCCTAATCAGCAAAATCGAAACAAATAAAAGCTGAATATATTGATTTGCATACGATTTGTCTGTATGTGTACATTTCATCTTTAAAGTTAAGTTACAGATCCTACTCAGAAAATTGGAATATCCTGAAAAAGTGCTGCATTTCTGTAACTTAACTTCTAAGATGAAAATTTGAAAATTGCTTGAAATCAATAAAAAATGGATTTTAAATAAAAAAAAGTCCTCTGAAAGTAAAGCCTTGCATCTGTACTTCGAACATAAAATGTGTTGCTTTCACATTTCCTGTTGAATTGCCTGAATAAAACAACTTTTCCAGTATATTCTCATTTTCCGAGTCGTACCTGTAGTCGTACCTCAACCTGCTGCGCTCACTAACACTCGCTGCATGGTCCCCGCTCATCCCTCGCTCACCCTGCTCTGTCTCACCCTTCAGCCCCTCGCCTCACTTTCACCTCCTCTTTTTCCAGCCTTCCGCCAAGTCCACCACCAGATGTCCACCATCAAGAAGAGAAGATCCACAGACGAGGAGGTTTTCTGTTTGCCTGTAAGTTCTGCTTCTGTCCCGTCACTGAGTACGTTCACACAAAATGCTCGCAGTTGTGACCTTCTTTTCTCTTTTTTTCCTATTTCAGATCAAAGGCCGTGAAATTTACGAGATTTTGGTAAAAATCAAAGAGTCTCTGGAGCTCATGCAGTTTCTGCCGCAGCACACAATAGAGTCGTACAGACAGCAGCAGCAGAACCTCCTTCAGAAACAGTGAGTACCGGTTCAGATAGCGGCCTCGGCCCGTCGGGCCTTTACCTGACTAACCGGCCTTTACGTGTCCTGTTGCTACTGGAAACGTTGGCTGCCGTGATAAAGGCGTGACATTTCTGATTGTGCTTAATGCCGCCACCGAAGCGTTGCGGCTCTCTGGAAAAGCTCTAAAGCTGCTTCACAGGGTTAGAGCTGTTTTTCTTTTCTTCTCTCCACTCCCGCTCTCTCTCACGGGACGAGAGCCAAGCTGATGAATCGTGACAAATGTACCTGGCTACGCTTTGTTAAGGAGAGGCTTCCAGAGGTTCACGCCTTTGGGTGCTTTGCCAGGTTTTTGCACAACAGCAGCAGATGAAAACGCGCTCCTTGGCTCCGGCCATGGGCCTCGGCCGAAATTAAAACTGTCTCAGACGCATGTCCTCCTCGACACGCCCATTTCTCTCCGAGCTATGAAAACCCGGAGACGATAATTACTGCTTTTGTTCCCATTAGGAGGCTGACAGCCTCGCTGTGAGGTCATGCTTGCATTGGCACAGCTAGATGTCAGCAAACATTTGACAAACACAGAAATCATTCTCCTTTCAGGAGATTTTATCCTGTAAATCATGGCTGTGCAGTCAGAGCGTTCCTTCTCTGAGGGCTTCCTCCTTCTTCTGCATGTTTGCTTCCTGGTTTCCTTAAAAATAAACTCTTGTGTTTACAGCAAATGTCTCAGACCTTTCTTTCCCTCCCGCTGAGCTGGGATGTGTGTGTGTATAGCGCCATCTTCTGGTCAGTGGTCTCCTGTCAGATCCTTTCTGTGCACCAGTTTCATGCACTTCTCACAAAAAGTCTGGGATATGTACTTTTGTATGTTAGGATGTATCTAAGATGCGCAACTCCTCAACCCACATACTGCTGTTCCCCTACAAGATGATTAACCCTTTAAACTCCACGCCTTTGCTTATACCATCAGCTGTTTCTCAGGAACAGAAGTGTGTAACTGTGACTGATAGTTCAGCCTTTAGCTGATCTACAGAGTGTTTTTTTCAGACATTTCTATCCTGTCCAGGTTTACAACCCAGCTTCTAAATCTAGGGTTTATTCAGGCTCTACATGATAAATACACAGTGGACGCACTATTATTTATCCCTTTTTCATCATAAATCGATCAGCATCGCTGCTATGTTGCCGAGAAACCTTGGGAATTACAATGAAGCCGCTTCCTTTCAAACTTTCCACCAATCAGAGAGCTTAAATGGAGGGTAATGTCCAATCAGAAGCAGCCAGAGATCAACCAGTGAGCAGAAACTCCTATAAGAAACTTCCTGGTCCTCTATGGCTGGAATAAAGCCAGGAAGCTGAGCTGGAGCTGCTTTAGTGAGGATAAGAGCGAGATCGGAGCAGAATAAAATGGAAATGAGGAAAAAGTTTAAACATGTAGAGTCATCTGTAGATGGGAAAAGTCTTGGTTGCTGCTGATCTGTGTGTTATTTCTACAAAGTGTTAAAAAAAAAATCCTGTTTTCTTCTCCTGGCTGGCCTTTATGCTGCTATATCTACTGATACATTCATTTTACATCATTTTAGCCTCGTAATCTGACAACTGAGGCTGTCCTGGAAACATCATGTCACCATGGTGACTGGGATTAAAAAGGTTCAGCTTCAACATGTGTTTTTAAAACATCAGCTGTACCAAAAATAGTAATAAGTTGAGTTTTAGAGGTTAGACAGCAGCAGAGAAAGTGAAAGTTCTGGCTGAAAAACAGCTGGTATGTAAACAGTCCTTTTTCTTCCTCCTGTTCCCGTTGTGACATTTAGAAGCATGAACATGTTGTTGCTGGGTTTGGTTTCCATGGATAGTGAGGGATGAAGCGCTGACCACTGCATGATGCTGCTTGTCCTGCAAGTGAAACAGCAGCTTGTTACGTTTCCAGCCAGACGCTGAATATCCCAAACTTTCTGTGAGCGGCAGGCTGAGCTGTGGGGTGAACTCTGGTCCTCTCCTCCTCCTCCACCCCTGAGCCCTTATTTCTCCTTTCTCTCTCTCTCTCTCTCTCCTCTCTGGTTCCTCCCTGCAGCCTGATTAAAACCCGCCTGGGTGGCCAGCTGCTGGAGCCTGCAGGAGAGCCGAGGTGGCGCTGCAGTTCCTCCTGAAACTCTGCTCCACATTCCTCCTGTGGACCTCCTCTCTGTCTCCTTCCTCCTCTGCTTCCTTCTGGCCGCCGCTCTGAGGACGTTTGTTTCTCCCGCCGGCTGGAACATCCCCTCCCCAGATGCTGGACAGAATGACTCGCATGCTTTATTTTTGTCCCCTCAAACTCTTTTCTGTGGGATCCCGTCGGTTACTGCTTTATCTTAAGCATCAAAGTTTTTATTTTAATGATCATTTTTTTCTATTTTACTTGACTTTAAGTGAATGTGTCGTGTCTTTGCACTGTCATGAGAGCTGGGCTCAACTTTTTGTGGGATTTTTTTTTGGTGGAAGAGACATTATCATTGAGTTTTTGTCGGTGCTGGTCATGTTTTTTAAAGCCACTGCAGGACAGTTTGTGTGTTATTGAATAAAAACTGGGTGTACAGCGCAGGTTTGACCCTCTCAGAATCTAATAAACAGCTTTTTGTTGCTTGAATCTCCTTGGTTTATCATGTGAGGTCATGCTGCGTAGGATAGTTTATGCTCTGGGGTTTGCCTGTAACAGCCTGTCGCCTCCTCTCTCCCGCCCCAGAACCTCCATGCCGTCCCAGCCCTCCTACGGCTCCAGCTCCCCGACTCACGGAAAAGTCAACAAGCTGCCGTCTGTCAGCCAGCTCATCAACCCGCAGCAGCGCAACACGCTCACCCCGTCCGGCATGTCCGGAGGCCTCACCGACAGTAAGTGTCTCGCTCTGCCCCTGGCCTTTCTCCCGCCTCTGAACTCCCACCACCAACCGGTTGTCCCGTCCCTCCTGGGGCTCCCTCTGTGGGCCAGCCTGTCCCGGCTTACGCCCCCCCGCCTCCCCTGTTGTGATGCATCATGTTGGAAGTGACGTCTTGGGCCGGAGCAGAGAGAAGGCTCACAGTAGCTGCTTTTGTCTCTGCAGTGACTCCCATGATGGGCACTCACATCCCCATGAATGCTGACATGAGTTCTCTGAGCCCCACACATGCACTGCAGCCTCAGCTACCCCTGGTGCCCTCCTCCCACTGTACCCCCCCTCCTCCATACCCTATGGACAGCAGCATCTCCAGGTACTGCTTAGCGCCGCACACCCGCGTGTCAGAACCAGAATTTTCTTGCTTTTAATGAAGCGTATGGCGTGTTTATCACATCGCGCTTGTGGCGTCGTACGTGCTCGTCCTCAGGAGTTTGAGTTACCAGCAGGGGGCGGTGTGGGTTTCACTGGAACGTTCACAGCATCCATGGTCTGAAATTGCGATGTGTCAGTCCTACGATGTTTCAATCACGAGTAGTCATCATGGAAACCTGCAGAAGTTACTAGAAATAAGTTGAAGTATTCAGGTACTAAATGGAAAATTAGAAAATGCTGGAAAAGTTGTTTTATTCAGGCAGTTCAACATAAAAGGTGCAACCAATACATTTTATGTACAGATGCAAGATTTTACTTTCATTGCATTTTTGTAATTAAAATCCATATTTTTATTGATTTCAAGCCATATTCTAAGTTTTCTGAAGCTGCAAATCCTGATCAGCCAAATCTAAACAAATAAAAGCTGAAATATATTGATTTGCAAACCATGTGTCTCTTCATCCTTGAAATTAAGTTACAGGTAGCTACTACTCAGAAAATGAGAAAAAGTGCAGCATGTCTGTAACTTAACTTCAGAGATGAAATGTACATAAACAGACAAATATTATGCAAATCTATATATTTCAGCTTCAGTAAACCTCAAATTAAAAATCTCAAAAAAATCAAAACTCAATGAAATCAATAAAAAAAGGATTTTAAACACAAAAAAATCTTGAATCTGTACTTCGTACATAAAATATATTGGTTTCACCTTTTGTGTTGAATTGCATGAATAAAACATCTTTTTCAGTATATTCTAATTTTCCAAGTAGTATCTGAAAGTGTAAAATGCGAACATCCCAGCAGGTCTGTGGCGCAGCTCCATTCGGTCGGAGGCTGCGTTTGCATTACTCCCCGAACTGCACAATTACAATCTGGAAACACCTGCATTTCCAAAAATCTCTCGAATATCATAAAAACGTATTTACGATCTCATGAGGAGGTTTTCATATGATATAGAAGTATATTGCAAAAGTGTAATGGAACAACTTACCCGGGTGTGACGTAGGCGGTCACCTGAGCAGTTATTTCAGGTAAAGATAGCGCGGTACGTACGGAGACAGAAATCTCTATACAAATAATTAAATAAAAATTCTGTATCCATTATTCGTCTGTGAATTTTTCGTTGTCCGTCCTCTCCCAGAAATCCCTTATTCCTGTCGTCTCCCGCACATTCAGACTTCGCCTCTGAACTATCAGCCGCTGCATTCGTCGTGGATTTAAGATTTAACACCAGTGGGATGGTGTTCGCAATTCTACGCTGTCAAAATATGTGAAAAATCGCTTTTATTTAGCAAAAAACTGTAACAGAAACGCAGCTGATGTTCTCCTATGCGCCCCCTGGTGGAATCCTCTGGTAACTAAGCGTCATAAACAAGCAACGTGTACGCGACGTTTAAAAGCAAGTCTATTCTCTGTGCATGAAACCTCACCGCATCACACAGCAACACATCACTCCCCTCATCAGGACTTTTTATTATTCTGCTGTTTTTTGGCCTTTTTGATTATGAATGTGGCGTTTATTTAGTTCCAGAACCAGCTGTAAAAATCACGGACACGGGCGAATAACAAAGTTCCCCTGACTGAAAACACACATCACGCAGATTGAAGTGTGTTAATATGAAGAAAAGACAATTCTCTGCATTTAACCCATCCTGGTAACTGGGAGTAGTGGGCTGCCGTATCACAGCACCTGTGGGGCAGCTGGGGCTTTAAGGGCCTCAGGGGTCTAAAAATGCACCGTGTGCTGGAGGCAGAGGCTGCAAACTGGCCAATCAGAGGAGACAACCCATCAGGCTCCGCCTCCAGAGTCCCACACCTCGAGCGGTTTTCAGCCGAGGTGATGAGCGGAGGGCTTTATGGACGTACTGGGAGGTTGCTGGTGTCTCAGAGACGAACGCAGGGAATTCCTCCTCGCCGTTTCCTCTCGCCGGAAACCATTTTCCACGTTCCCATTTGCACGCGCTCGCCTTAAAGCGCGCTGGTTCTGGTTCTAAATAAACACCAAGCTCCCACCAGACTGCAGAGTCAGTTTTCTACTCCTCACTTCACGTCAACTGGTTAAACACGGATCATAAATGACTGCATGAAACGATCAAACCAGTTCGAAGTAGAGGTGTTCCAATACCGATTCCAGTATCAGACATGCCCCCGATACTATCCCGAATTCTGGTATCCGTATCAGTGAGTACTGGAGTTCAGGCACCAATTCGATACCGCATAATTAATGAAAATAAGTGTCTATTTACTGATTAGCTCTGTTAGCTCTGACACAGTTCTTCTTCATTGTTCTTAAAACAGTCGCACTGTGCAGCCGATAGTCATGATATCAGCGGTGTGGCGATATTTCACACTGATTTCTCCCACCAGAAAGATGCATCTGAAGATTAAAAGCTTCAGTTTTCTGGATTCATTCATGTTTTACAAAGAGTTTAACCTGAGCCAGGTCTTATCACAATGCTAATCAAATCACAGTCATGCAGGTGTAACATGACTTTTGTTTTATAATATACTGGTATCGGTACTTGGTATCGGCCGATACCCATAGCACAAGTATCGGAATCAGTATTGGGAGGAAAAAATTGTTCAAACTGCTTCAGATCAGGGAGAAATCCCACCGACTTACACATTTTTTAAACAGATTTACATGGATAATAATAGATATTTTCAAAGTCTGGAGGATGATTTCTCCTCATCACCCTCAGAGTGTGATGAAGAGTTGCTAATTAGCCTTCTCCTCCTCCTCCTCCTCCTCCTCCCCCTGCAGCTTCCTCATACGGCTGGGCTGCGCAGGCTGCCTGGATTACTTCACAGCACAGGGTCTAAGCAACATCTACCAGATTGAGAACTATAACATGGAGGTGAGCCCTTCCCTATCCAACACCAGTCATATGATGGGTTAGCGAGAAGAGTGGCCCCTCCTCCTGCGAATACTAACGCTCCCCTGTGTAATGACCACTAGGACCTGTCCAGGCTGAAGATCCCCGCCGAGTACCAGCACATCATATGGAAGGGCATCATGGAGCACCGACAGGCCATGGATTTTTCTTCCCCTCCACACATAGTGCGCACCACCAGCGGAGCCTCCACCGTCAGCGTGGGCGCCTCCGAGGCGCGAGGCGAGCGCGTCATCGACGCCGTGCGCTTCACGCTGCGTCAGACCATCTCCTTCCCGCCGCGCGACGAGTGGTCCGACTTCTCCTTCGACCTGGATTCTCGCCGTAACAAACAGCAGCGCATCAAGGAGGAGGGAGAGTAAGCGCCGCTCCGCCTCGGCCTCCTCCCCGACCCCTGATCCCCCCATCATCATCACCCTCATTTCACGCCATCTTTGGAACATTTCATTTCACAAACACAGCTGAGAACAAACCTCGTGGCCTGAATGCACTTATTTTTCATAAGCGGAGGAGGACGCCGTTCCATAGCGTTGCTTCGTGTTCGTTTTATTTCTTCAGAGCACTTAAGAAATGACGAGTATTTCAACGTTGCTTTGAGCGCTCGCGAGTCATTCCCAAGTTCAACAAAAACCAACATCACATGGACTTTTTTTTTACTTGTTTTTCCTGCTGCGGACCACTGCAGGTGTACTTTAGCTTCCTTTATTCTGAGTTTTCACCCTTACGGTCGCATGTTAGTCGAGTACACTGGTTTCATTCAGCAGCAGGTGATTGTAAACATTTCATGTCTAAGAAGTATTACTGTAAGTCTCTGGATGGGCAACTGTTTTCCTGCTGCAGCTTCTTATCTTGTACCTTTTGGATTGTTTGGTGAGGCCTCGCCGTATTGAGTCAGGTTTGTGTGTGTGTGTGCGTGTGTGTGTGCGTGTGTGTGTGTGTGTGTAAGTGAACCATGGTCATTCATTTGATGTAGCCGTATACAGGCCTAATGCTCTTGACCCAGTGTTTTTATATGACTGATGTTTCGTTTGTTTACGGATGTACAAACTTTATTTTTTCTCTTTTATTAGAGCAGACTGGTGTTTAGTTTCCGCTGAGCACAAGTTGTTTTTTTATATCATGAACCACATTTCGGTAAAGGTTTATTTCATCTGTTAACAGGCCAAACGCTGACAGAACTGTATATACATCTGTATAGTCTCCCTGCAGGAACGGCTTCCTTTATGAACTGAACAGGATTAACCTCCATATTAACCCTACATGAACAGTCCGGCTTTGCTCCACTTAGTATGGTTAGAAAAGCAGATAAAAGCTGCATTTTTTTTATTTTTGTACAATGTATTTTGTAAATATGTCGCAATTTATCAAGGGTATTTTGATATAAATTTGAAATAAATATCCAACTTGCTGTATTGCATGTTAACATTCCTCCGTGTCGATTCATTTCCTTCATGAAGAAAGTTTTGTCCGTTTCAGATGATTTTGCAACTTAATGAGACTTACTGGTTTCAGGTTTTCTGTGTTTAGATCGCTGATGAATATCTGACAGGTTTACTGTCCCAGTTTTCATGCAGTCTGGGGAACAAGAAGGATCTTTCTGGAAAAAAAGAGAGAGATAGTTCAATGAGAGGAATCTATCTACCGATCTTTGTTCCGCTCATAGACGAGTGTTGGCTCAGATGAAGTCAGATGGAGGAAAGTGTCCTTCAGGAAAACACTGGTGTTCAGAGATCAGCTGGTAAAAAGCCTCTGCTGAGTAGCAGCAGGTATCTGAAGCTGCTGGTGAACCGTCAGGATCCTCCAGAGGCTGCAGGCGGACATGAAGCTGGATCTGGATGGTCCGGATGAAGGACCCCATGATGCAGGAATACCAGCAGACATCATCCTCTGAACTCCACCGTACTGAGAACCTGTGGAGCAGCGCTCATACATCTGGGCTAGTGCCCCCCTGTCTAATATCCATTTCTCCCACTGCCCCCCATTGTTTAGTTTACAGTTTACAATGTACAGATTGTGACTGTAATCATTGTGGTACTTTTGAAAAAAAGAAAATGTGGGTCTTTTAGCCTTTTAAGACCATGGGAGACATTCAGCTAGAAGCTAGAAATGAATCCAGGAGCAGCTGATATGAGGAGCAGTGATATAATTTAGTATAAAAGACACTTGTTTTACCAGCTGAGCTAAACATGAACCTGATAAGGCTGCAATTAGATCAGCAGAGGATTTTTCTGAATCCTGATACAGACTATTTATATCCATGATAAGAAACACCAGTATCAGCGTGCAGCACCAACATGACCAGAGAAACTCAGGTAGAAGCTTCTACCAGCCCTGCTACCCAGACATGGTAAGATTAGAACCACAAAGATTCACAAAAGATTCATGAAATGTGTCGTAGCATTTCTGTTTTGTGGTCAAAACTTATATTCTAGTTGAATGTAGTAGAAGTTACTTTTTGAACTTTGTGTCAGTAAGAAAAAGTGTTCAGGCCATGTCTCTGCAAAATGCTGCCTCTGCTTCACTTCCTTCTGAACCGCCTGTTTCTAGGTGAATCTGGGAGCCAGCCCTTGTTTCCTCAATGAAATGCAGACAGAAACTTCCAGGTTCAGTGATGAGGTTTCCATGGAAAACATGCTTTGTTTTTAAAAAATGATCTAAATGAAAAAAATGTGATTAACCTATTAAGTGGTTATAAACTTGGAATGATCTGGAACTTTGGGTAAAATCCATTTTTCATGTTGTAGCTTTTCTCAATTAAACCCAGGTTTTACATAAATTAACATGTTTAATTAAGACTGAGTCACTTGCTTTTATTATTCAGACAAAGGAACAACAGCGTAGCGCAGAATAATCGGGTCTCACAGCTTTTCCAACAGCCAGACGAGGTAAATTTTTATTCTGCTTTTCTG
The DNA here is from genome assembly GCA_036024015.1 of Craterocephalus amniculus. NCBI lineage: Eukaryota > Metazoa > Chordata > Actinopteri > Atheriniformes > Atherinidae > Craterocephalus > Craterocephalus amniculus. Next base: position 2,093 of record JAVQJG010078420.1, on the reverse strand, counting down.
TCTCCAGACGGTTGAGTTCATCCTCCGTTTTACATATTTACAGAAAACACAAACACGCTTCAGAGCTGCAAGTTGGCTCCAGAAAATAGTTATCTCTTACATTCTGCTTTGTACAGAGTTTATACAGTTTATTATTTTACACGGCCGCGGCTCCGCGTCACTCTACATCGGCCACGTGAGCCACCTCCACCTCCATGGTCTGAATCTCCTCTGGAGACTCCTCCCCCTTGGTTCCGGTGAGGGCCTGCTGTGCCAGGACGTAGTTCACCACCTGCATGATGCCCTGATCCGACAGCGTGGCCATCGAGCCGTCGGCGCCGGCCTCCACCGCCTCCACCGCCTGCACCGCCTCCACCGTCTCCTCGGTGATCAGCACCGTCTCTATGTCCTCCGGCGGCGGCTGCTGGGCGGGCCGCAGCTCCGGCGGCAGGTCGGAGGCCAGGATGCTGACGGCGTGCTCCACCTGCGTGCCCTGGTTGTGGAACTGCAGCGTGTCCTTCTCCAGCATGATCTTCCCGGGAACGTTGTCCACGTGGTACTTGGCCATGTGCTTGCGCAGCGTGCGCGCGTCGATATGTGCCTCATGGCACATGGGGCACACGTACGGGCGCTCTCCTGTGTGGGTGCGCACGTGACGCTTCAGGGAGCGGGCGTCGGCCCAGGCGACGCCGCACGTCAGACATTCAAACGGCTTCACGCCTGAAAACAGCAGAGAAGAGTTTACCTCCGTCAGCCGAAACCCCCCGGAGAGAAAGACAGTCACCCGCACGTTGGAGGACCCCACTATCACCACCTTTAACATCGGAAACCGTACCGTAAACACAACATAGATGGGTGCTGCTGGAGCGGTTCGGCTGCGTGGAGAGTGGGATTCTTTACTAAATGACCTTTGTTTTTCTGTTTTGGTTGGTTTGTCTATAGTTGCATATAGATGCATATATGTGAATAGAAATGTAAATATAAGTGGGTGTTGATAAGAGTTGACTGCTTGTTGAGCTGTTAATCAATTACTTTGTTTTTTAAACAATTAATCGAATGCATTTTCAGACTGGTGTTGAAGTTGTATGTAAGCAAATATTTTCTAGTGTAACCACTGAATGAATCCTATTTAACTGCCACAAGGATCATTTATATTGAAATAAAAATCTAAATAAATGAATAAACACACTAGGTTTATTGGACTTTCATTTAATTTAAATATAGGCTGGAAATGTTGAATTCTAATATAGAAATTAGGGTTGCATCGGTGCCGATAGCGCTCTAAAGTACTTGTACTGGTTAAAGTCGAGTTTATTTTCACTTGAAATTTTAGTTACGTATTTTTTATTTATTTCACCATCCTTTGATGTTAAAAGCAGAGAAGAAAATAAAACTTGTCTTCCAATTCATTGCAATATTTTTGGTGTGGTGTAAGTATTAGTATCGGTACTCGGTATCGTCAAATACTCAGATTTATCAGTTTGGAAAAAAGTGGTACTGTTCTATCCCTAATAGAAATATTAATGATTAAACGACCGTTTGACATGGTGTTTAATGGTTGGAGTAATAAGGGATTAAGTAAAGTGAAAGACCTGTACAGTGAGGGCATTTTGATGTCCTTTGAGCAACTAGTTAAAAAATACGATCTACCCCAAAAACATTTCTTCAATACCTGCAAATAAGAAACTTCATAAATACGCAGGTGAAATCCACATCAGAACCATTACCTTCTACAATTAAAAATATCACAACAGGGCACCTTCGCAGTAAAGGTCTACTATCAAAATTCTATGAAGTATTGCTGCCTGCCTCCAAGGAAAACTCCCTTTCTTACATGACTGCATGGAAAAATGATCTCAAAATGGAGCTTTCTGAGGAAGAGAGGACGAAGGCATGTTTAGTAGCCCAAACCCAAACTATTAATACAAGGTTCAGGATAGGCTTTCCACCGATCGGATCGGCTTGATCGGATCGGCCGATTTTTCACATTTTTAATTTTTTCTGATCGGCCCTAAAGTTTTCATCCACCGATCCGATCAATGACGTCATTGTGAAACTGCTCCCGTTGCACCTGCTTATGATCTGTTGCAGCTGCAATGTGACACCATTTGCTA
>JAVQJG010078411.1:0-17278 GCA_036024015.1 Craterocephalus amniculus | reverse complement strand
ACATCTTTTCCCAGTTTGAAAACATCTTTTCCCAGTTTAAAAACATCTTTTCCCAGTTTAAAAACATCTTTTCCCAGTTTGAAAACATCTTTTCCCAGTTTAAAAACATCTTTTCCCAGTTTGAAAACATCTTTTCCCAGTTTAAAAACATCTTTTCCCAGTTTAAAAACATCTTTTCCCAGTTTGAAAACATCTTTTCCCAGTTTGAAAACATCTTTTCCCATCTTTTCCCAGTTTGAAAGCATCTTTTCCCAGTTTGAAAACATCTTTTCCCAGCTTGAGCAGTCACATCTCAGGTCAGATCGGTGTAGGAGGGGAACTAACTAACCGTTCTTATCTAATTTCAAAGGTACCTAACTCACATGCTGCACGTTGATCCACCAATCAGCATCGATCTTTATCCTAACGAGCTTTCAGTGGTAAAACTCACATCTTGTACAAAATGAAACAACACAGTTCCCATCAGATTAGCAGCAGCAGTGGGAGAAAAACAATCACCTAACACCTAACAGACAGAAACCAGATGTGCAACATTCATACAGCTAAGATCAGGCTCATGTCAACAAGACGGCAGCAGAAACAAGCTGAGGATTCTGGTTTCTCCTCATATTGCAATAAAGAATAAAGAATATAGAGTTAGAAAATAACCCGTGACCCACTTGGATTAAGCGGTTCAGAAAATGGATATATATATATATATATATATATATATACGCTGTGTATATGTGGATTCTTGAAAGTGTGCAAGACGGTTAACCCTCATCCCCATTGAACAGCTGACAATCAATGCTACAAATGTAATTTATGCCCGCATCTGTAGTTGTGTGATGCAGCCTGTTCTTAAACCACACTTGAATCTTCAAGTTGAAACTCTGATAACCTATAATGATATTTCATTTGATTTCAATCAGTTTTCTTTCTTCTTTTTCTTTCAACCAGACTGAAATCAGAAACACTATTTGCCAAGCTTAAAGTCAATAAATAAAAAGTCACAGTTTATTATAATATCAGTACCCTCTAAATGGATTCTCACTCAGTGTATCTTCTTGTTGTCAGATCACTTATTCTCTCTTTTCTTATCATAATTTCTGTGCTGAGACCTGCTCTGGATCATGTATGCCAGAGTGGATTCAGCGTGTTGAACAGAGTCGTGGCAGGTGGGATTGCTGTGCCCGGTACCCCAACCCCCCCACCTCCGTTTCTCCCTCACTTGCTCCTCATCTCTCAGTCGGCTTTAATTCATTTCTGTGTATGTTGCGTAGAGGGCGAACATGGACTCTTTGGGTCTTTTTATTCTTCTAACACTAAAGTTTTTCCAGTGGACAGCTGCTACTTCTGTTGGTAAGGCTTTAAATAACATAATAATGGACATCATGTGATATTTTGCTGGTTGTGATTTAGTTTGGCTTTGTTTGGATTTGTCAGTGTGGGCTTTGTTAGTGGAAAAGTATTCATTTCCATTAATTTTATCATAACATGTAAGTAAGAAGTGTTTGTACTAATGTTTTTTTTTTCCAAACTTCAAACTTATTTTGAATATTACTATTGAACGTCATGCCTTCGGAAAATTGAATCTAGACCCAATTTAAGGGTATAGTATAAGAACTACCATAAACAAGAGTTTGAGGAGTTTTAATGATATTTTTCCTTATAGAGGAATCCAGCTGGACCTATACTGGTGAGTACAAATTTACCTCCACTATATTTTTAAAACCAAAATCTTAGGCAAATACAACTCAGTTTAGAGTAATTCAGAGGGGAAAAAAAGGTCTAGGAACAAAGAGGGGGGGTGATAATCTGGATATAATTCATAATCTGGAGCAAAACTTTTAAGATCTTTACAGTAAGTGACCAAATCCTGAAGTCAGGCCTGAAGTAAACAAGAAGCTACTTTTACTACTGAACTGAAAGAATAACTTTGTTCTATATGTAATACATTATTACTTGGCATCAGAAACACGGGCAAGTTCCTCTGAAAAGATCTGTGAATGAAGCGACTCGTGTATGCAGTTTTTCATTTTTACTCCAGTGCACAAATTAAACCTAACCCTTTCCATCATGACGGCTTCTGTAACCGGTTGGATTCGTGCCTTTCCCCCTCATATCTCACCCACCGTGTGCCCCTCTGTTTTCTGCTCCTTCCCTCACTGTCTGTATTAGTTACAGTTCAGCAGGCTGGCATGAGCGCAGCGGTCACACAGAGACGATGAAGGGGTGGAGGGCGATACAGAGGAGGAGAGCAAGGAAAAGACAGCGAGAGGTAGGCTGAGGGAGAGAGGCAGGTGCACGAGGATGAGCGTGTTGGACAGAGTGAGGGAGATGGGACGGGATGAGGCAAAAGCGCACCAAATTGTTCGCTGTATTGTTGCAGCACACAATAACCTATGTGTTTATTGTGTTGTTGACACACACTGGCTGGCTGTGTAGTGGACAATGACTGTGCAGGAATGAATGAGGCACACAGATGACCACCCTCTGCATGTATTCAGGAGGGAAAACTGAAGTTTAGTTCAGATTGAACACGCAGCAATTTTTCAGACTGTGCCTGGAGGCAGCTGGTGTCTGTTTAGGCATAATCATGGGTATTTGTACAACGAGTTGAATGATACGTTGGATTAGTGTTCACAGCAGTTGAATGAGTGGATTTGTGTGTTCGCCACAGTGTGATGCTCACAACTGCTGAGCTATTAGCTTGAGGTGCATGAAAGGGAAGAATGACATGCCTCAATGTGCCCGCGTGTTTTTGTTTTGTGGCTTACATTCAAGACAGGGGCAGCGTGGAAGGAGAGTTTCTGTGGAGCGGGTGCAAAGGGTCACAATATTTGGCCTCTGGTCACCATGGTGACATCCATGGCAACCAGTTGCAGAGCTGGGGGACTCATTTTTGAAGCAGAGATGTGATTCGGGGCAGAGTTGTGAGGGGTAACTGGTAGAGATGAAGGCGGGGGTTACGGGCTCAGGGAGCAGGGGGAGAGAAGATGTAGTATGACCTTATATTGCTGTTATAAAACACCCTTAACACAAGTTTGAATGTATGACAATCAAATTGGCTTAAACTGATTGTCAGTGAAGCGCCTTGAGATGACGTTATGAATTGGGGCTGTACAAATTGAACTGAACTGAATTGAAGTTTGTGTGTGAGAGGAAATCATGATCTATAGGGAGAAACCTAGTCTCTTAAACTTTGTTTTAGTGGGTTGTGTGAGTTAACCGACCAAATTAAAATATTCATTTTTGTGAGTAAAATTCATCAATAACATTTCCTCTAAAGCATTCCTCTCCTTGCAATTGAAATTGAAGGTCTTTGTATCCTTTGTACCCCCCCCCCCCCCATCATGCAACTGTGAATGCTTGTCTTTTTTCCACCCAATGAACTCAGGCCTCGATTAACTTTAGTCACTTTCTACTCTTTCTTACCATTTCTATACTTATCTTTTAAACAAAAAAAATAACATATTAGCATGTTTGCTTGTCATATTATAAGACATCTAATACTGTTTTTGTTTATTTAACTGACGTGCACAGCTGTTTTACAGTACATGGGATTGCTAGACTGATTCTCTGTTGCATGTCAGCCATTTAAGGGCTGTAAGAATGACAGATAAACATGAATGTTAAGATATGGTTTTACTGCTGAGACAAATCATAACATAGCATTTGCAAGCAGGCAAGGATAGAGATGCCTAATTTCTCTTCTGTTTTAGTCCAGTTTACTCAGGCTAAGTAGCTGTAAAAACCTAGTCTGGAATTATTCCACCTCTTACCTTTCTAGATGTCCCCAGAACCAAGAAGATGCATATGAGCCTTATTGTTGTGGAAAAGTTCTTTACTTACATTAGTAGTGATGCCTTAGAGTTTATCTATCAAAGATAAAACGTAATTGCATCAAAGTTTTATCTCATTTCTTGATATATTTAAGAGTTTAAATCCAAATACAGGTAACAATAATTCACTTACATATAAAACAGCTATGAGAATTTAATATAATACATTTCTCAGTACATTAACATTTTCTATGAATGGAAGAAATTACAATTATGCATTGTTTCAAGGGAAAAACATTAGTTCATTTCAGTTTAAGATGTTTTCTTGCGTAAAATATTCTAATTTGCCAAACAGTCTGAGAATTCATCTGCTCGTATAAAACATGCCCTCTATTAGTGTTACCAAAATGCTTTCAGTCATTGACAGAGAGAATGGAGACTACCGGGAATATTATTGAAGTAAATTCCCTATAGTTGTCAAATTCAGGTTACTAAAATATTTTTAGAAGTCACAGTGAACCTGAAGGCCATAACATCATCTTTAAACGGTACGTGAACAATAATAAAGAAGCATTTTGGGGACATTTAGGGCTTTTTGACCACTTTTACAGGAACATTATTGTTTAGTTTTTCCTTTTGTCTCTTATCACATAAACATTTGCAAAACTTTAGTGATGTTAAATTTTATGATTCCAGAGTCATCCTCAGTATGTGGAGTGTTTCAGACTGTAAGGAGGCATATTTTTATAGCCTTGAAGAAGATACTAAAGATGGACATGATTATGGGTCCATGTAAACACATGCCATGCTATCGTCTCACAGTGTTTGCAGAGTTATTCATACAACTTGACTTTTGGATCACATCATTGGCAAACAATTCTGATAAAGAGAAAAATATATTTAAAATTGACAGAGTTAAAACGATTTATGACTGCTTGAGTTAGACTATTTCTTTGTTTTTCCTGCTCATTTTGCCATGCATCCAGAAAATCACCAAAAAAATGGAAAATTTCTTTTTATTTATACGCAGAGGCTTGAAATCAATGCCCAAAAAAGGACATTACTCTAAGCTATCTGAAGGTCTGTTATACAATAGAAAATACTAAACACCATCCCAAGAAGTCAAATACCTAATGGGTTAATTTATGGCTGAAACTTCTCCAATGCAACAAAAGAATCTAACTATGAAACTAATCATGATCATAATGTCTTTAGACACAAACTTTCCACATTATGGACAGGTGTTTCTCAGCTCTTTTATGTAACATTAAAATTAATGTTAATATCAATCAAATATGTACATGATTTGAAATAGTCATAATATAGTGGAACAGCTATCCTGCTTAGAGACTGATCAGTAAAGGCCTTTACCGAGTGACTGGGATCCAGCAGCAGCGTGAGATCAGGTGACATCACTGTTTCTGTTTCTCTCCCTGTCAAAGGCTTGCTTGGTCAGTCTGAGTGGTCGGAGCATTTCCCTGACTGTGGCGGAACTTCCCAGTCACCTGTAGACGTCCTAACCACTCAGACTAAGTATGACCCCAGTTTGATTCCCGTGATGCCACTAGGCTACAGTCAGCACGGCAACCAGCCTTTCAAGCTATCCAATAATGGACACACAGGTAACTATGGCAGCCAGCTTATTTTCTTTTCCCTTTATGATCCTGAGTGTGTATTCTAGCAGCCATGCGTATTATACTGCACTCAGATGTTACCTGGCAGCACACTTTTACTACTTGCTAAGATATGACTTGAAATTTTAGGATTTTCTTTTGTGCCTCTTTCAGAAAAATGGTAATTACTTTTTACATGGCAACCTATAGCATACAAGTCATCTGATTTATTTAATTTGTTCTTCATCAGTGGTGATTGAGCTGCCAGAGTGGATGGGACTTGGAGGGCTACCGTGGCTCTTTTCAGCTGTTCAACTGCACCTTCACTGGGGCAATGGAGGCCCCAGTGATGGGGGTAGTGAACACACCATCAATGGGCAGAGTGCAGATGCAGAGGTAAGCTGACCGGGCTGTTAATCATACAAAGTGAGAGCATATGTATGAGGCACAGCTGAAAATATCCCTCAGCAAATTCACTTTTTAGTCTTGTTTTAGTAGCATTCAGCAACATCTGGTCTTTCTGTTTTAAAAACGCCTTTAGGGATTTATTAGCTGGTTCTTCTGTTTGCCATCAAAGGCTCTGAACATTTAATGCTTCAGGTAAAATGTGGCTTCACTACTTTTTTTATATGGCCCCAATTTTTTCGGCTGATTATGAATGCTATGTTTTGTTTAAATACTATTGATAAACTAATATATGAATTGATAAAACATTTGGAATTACAATTATGTGATCAGAAACGATCTTCACAAAGGACGGGTTGCAATTTGTCAAGAAAAAAAACCCATTGATTTAAAACTGTTTTTAGGCTGTGCCACTTTCTGTTTTCCCTTTCTTGCTCTTTCTCTTTCCCCTAATTTTTTCTCCCTTTGTGTCTTTCTTAGCAAAATTCTGTTAACTGTGATTTGCAGGGGATTTCAGCACATTTTAAGGGGCCCTACCTGGACCTTTGGCAGTGTTGCTCATTCTACAAATGCATGATTCTAAGTTGTAACTTATTGTAACGGTGACTAGTCAAGTTTTCCAATGCAGCACCTTGTCCAGTATTATTAAGGGGCTGAAATAATCAACCAAACACAAATTTCCTTACTTGTTGTGTTTCATTATGAAACATAGAGGACATATTTGCGGTTACGTTCAATTTGTCAGGTCTTACATTTTATCTGTCCTGATGTAATTAAAAAACAAAAAAATCATCTTGTCCGTATCGGGTCTAAATTTCCAATGACTCAATTACAAGTACAACCCTGTTTCAAACCAACCTAATTTTATGACCTGTTAAAAAACAAATAATTTTTTAATTTGTCCTTATATTTAAATTGTATAATAAGATAAAGGTGTATTTTTTAACACACCTTTAAGATTTTAAGATTAAACATGAGGATAACTTATTACTTGCAGTGTTTCTATAGTTTCCTTCTTTTTAGCGTTTTAGCTGTTAGAAAGAGTTTAAAGAAAAATGTGTGCTGTGTCTCTTCTACATATCAGTGTGCTCCTCTTCCCTTTAGCTTCACGTGGTGCACTACAATTCTGAGCTCTACCCCAACATCTCAGTGGCGATGACGCAGAAAGACGGCTTGGCTGTTGTAGGAATTCTCATTGTGGTAATGAACCAAAATGCAGCACAAATAAGTAAACGAAACCAAAAATAATAGTCTTTCATTTCAGTTTATATGCTTTGACTTGTTCAAGTCTGAGGTTTGGTTTCCTAGACAGGTGAAGAGACGAACCCAGCATTTAACAACATTCTCAACTACCTGAGTCGCGTCAGACATGCAGGTATCTACTAACATTATATGTAATATTCATTCATTACATTTTTCAGTAATTTTGATACTTGAGAAGATTTACCACCATGCTTAGGAACAGTTTAGAGAATAAATATGACAACTTCAGGTCATAAAAAAATGAATAACAAACATAAAATAGAAAAAAATTACATTGAATAATAAAATCCTGACTTTGAGAATACTTGCAGTGAGTAAATTTATTACTTTTATTTCCCATCAGACCAGAAGGTGTTCATCCCAGCATTTGATGTCCAGTCCCTGTTTCCCAAGGATCTGGGACGCTACTATCGATACAACGGCTCTCTGACAACACCCCCCTGTTACCAGAGTGTGATGTGGACAGTGTTTCACGAAAGAGTTCAAATCTCAAAAGCACAGGTTGGTTTCAAACACACCAATAAGCATCCACTTTGTGTTCATCAAAACAAAGACAACACGAATTGTGTTCATCTTCTAAAAACATATGATGGAATTTTTTCTGCTTCAATTTATAAAATCTTTGAGTTTTGTAAATGTTTTTTTTTTCTGTCTCTGGGGTCTGATGACATTGCTGAAAATTTTGCCCTACTTTCCAGTACAATGGTTCCAAATGACGGCAGATATTACCTGAACAGATTTTTTCAGTGTTTAATGATAAAGTACAGTGTCTCCAATAGTCATCAAGGATTTTTATAAAGAAAAATAACTAATTCCTTTTTAAATTTTTTAATGCGGTTTTGTGCTTGAAACAAAAACTAAGCTCACTTTTTTCCTGTGCATCAATCATAGACTGAAATAGGCATTATGCCGTGGATTATACTTATACAGACCCCTTGCATTTGTCAGGTTTGTCACAGAAATTCATGTTTGGCACAGGAGCACTAACCAGCACTAGTGTGAAAGTAGTGTGTGTAGCATCACCACAGGGGATGCTGACAGCAGCTGTCATTTGTTGTCATTAGTTTCTCAGATGTTCTTTCACCACAAACCTAAATTCACATTAAAGTGAAGATAAAACAGTCATTAAATCTTTATTTAGTGTTTCACGCTCACTGTGTGTGTGTGTGTGTGTGTGTGTGTGTTTTAATAATATTTTTTCTTGATTTAATGTATCTGTTCTGCTGGGGGTAAATGTTGCACAAGTACATATTATCTGTGTATTATGTAAAATAGTAATGAACAAGTATAATTCTACTTTAAGATGTCACTTAAGGATTCGCTGTCCGTTTGTTGCTATTTACTATTTTTACACATCACACACTGCAAGTAAGATAAAAAACAACATTGCATCATGGTTTGCTGTGAAACAGACAACTATTGCATCAAAAATATCCCTTTCCATGGTAACCACCTGCTAAGTCCTGCTCCTCAGCTAGAGACAGATTATAAAACAGGCGTATTAACTTTAATTAAGGGATTTTTTCTTAACCTTTTCTGTCTGCATTTTCACTCATATTTTTGTAACACTAGTTTTTGATTGATCATTTAAAGGGATAACTACTTAGCAATTCGGAAATTCTGAAATGATTGAAAAGTTTAATTAAAATGTCCTTCATCAGTGACTGTAAATGAGTGTTTCCTTGGTGCAACCAGTGGGTGAATTTGCATTTTGAAGTGTATAAGTCACAGTCATGAGTTTCCCATTTCTTTTCTCCAGCTGATGAAGATGGAGACGATACTTTACTCCAGTAAAGCTGAAGAACCAGAGAATATGCTGCTGCAGGACAACTATCGTGTAACACAGCCACTCAACCACAGAGTCGTCTTTGCCTCATTCTCAGCAGGTCAGAAACCAACAATAAAGACAATTTTTAGTGTTTCAGGAAACCATCCATGCATGCATTTTCCTGTTGCTTGGCTGAGGTTGGGTTGATGGAGACAAGTCCCCAAGCAGGGAAGTCCAGATTTTCCTCTCTTGAGTTACATTTGTAGGCTCCTCTGGGGAATCCCAAGATCATCCACTCTGAGAGATGTAGTTCCTGCAGCATATCCTGGATCTTATTCAGGGTCTCCTTCCAGTGGGACGTGCCTGGAGCACATCACAGGGAGGTGTGCAGGAGGCATCCTGACCACATGACTCAGCCACCTCATTTGGCTCATCTCGATGCGAGGGAGCAGTGACCTCATTTCCAACCTGGAGAGGACACTCCACCCTTTTCTCGCTGAGGACCAAGGTCTTGGATCTGATGGTGCTGAAAGGTGGCAAAGGGCAGCCTTGGCAGAGTCTAACCCTCACAGGAAACAAATGCGACTTTACACCTGCAATGTGGAACTGGTACTGATTGTACAGGAACCAAGGGGGTCTGACACCTCATACCCCCACAGGGTTAAGGGAAACCAAGCACATGTAGACTGTTTGGGTGAACCCCGATGTCCCCTCCAAGACCCTCAAGAAGATGTGTATGGTCTTTTGCTCCATGACCAAATTATTTGATGGACCTCCTCTCCAGGTTTTCTAAATAGACCTTAATGGGAAGGCTGGGGAATGTGACTCCCCTGTAATTGGAGCATGCCCTCTGGTCCCCTTTTTTGAAGCGGGAGACCATCACCTCAGTGTGCCAGTCCTGAAGTACTGTCCCTGATGACTCTGAGGCATGTCAACCAAGACAGCTCCACATAATCTTTTTAACCACCTCTGTAGCTAATTCAAGCTCAGCAGTCCCACATCCCCATCCTGCATGGTGTTAATGGTGCTTTGCTTTGCCTTCCTGAGCTGCCGTATAGTGGACCAGAATCCAGAAAGGCAGAGTTTTTGCCTCACTGACTGCTGAAGCCCTGTTCCACTTAATCTGCTGATATCTATCAGCTGTTTCCAGAGTCCCCACAGCATCTTGCCAGCTTTCCTCACTGCTGGAGTTCACTACCAAGTTTGTGGACTACTGCTATAACAGGCACAAATGACTTGAAGGCCACGGCTCTAGCTGTCCGCCTCAACAATAGAGGAGCAGAACACAGCCAACTCGGACTCAATGTCCTCTGCATCACTCGGCACATGATTGAAGTTCCCAACAGAACGAAGGAGTCCCTGGAAGGTGTGCTATCAACACTCTGACCAAGGACTCCAGAAATGGTGGTACTCTCAACTGCTGTTTGATAAGCGGACACAAACAGCATCCAAGACCTTTTACCAACCCTCGATTCCACCAGAGTTAACACATGTAAAATATGTCTTTAATTCACAGAGAATTGCATACAAATCAGAGATATTTTGATAGTTCAAATCCCACATGCAACCATAGTTTCTGGACCCCAAAGTACTTCTAAAGTAGTGTACTCACTGTTCTGTAATACCAACCTGTTGCTGTTTCATGCGGTCTGAAGTTAGATATTAGTACGGTACATGCAGAGAGTGGAGAGAAGCGTAGGAATATCAATGGTTAGTTGTGACTTACAGAGACAGAGTCAATTGAAAGCAGTGCAAGGGAAGTAATGGAAAAGCAAGGAAAGCTGTGCTTGTTTGCAAGCTGATTAGAAAAAGGATTTGCAAAATGTAAACACTGACTCCATTGTTGTCACACGAGTCTAACTGATAAAAGGGGAGAGGAAAAAGAGAGAGAGAGAGAGGGAGACAGAGTGGTAGACAAAGACAAAGGAGAAAGAATTTGTGTAATGTGTTCATTGTGGTAAGTGACTGAACTGGAAGGCCTGTGATATCAGCACAGCATTCAAAGGCAGCAATGCCAAGCAGATGTCATATTTTCAAACAGCTGAGCAACAGAACATACTGAAATGAAAGAAATATTTTTTTACAAGGAGGAAGGTAAAATCTGTGATATCTAATGTATTCTGTATTTTACAGAATCAGGGAAGGAGCTCTCCTCTGGTAAGAATAAAGATTATCAGTCAAATGTTTGCTTTGAAAAAAAAAAAGTAAATATCTTACCAATAAAGCTGTAATCAATATCACTCATTAAAATCATTTACCTACCTTAACAGGAAGTTTTTGCTCTTCTGTGATTTACCCCTGCAGGTGAAGTCACAGCTATTGTGATAGGAGTGATGTGTGGCTGTGTGGGTCTGGCAGTAATCGTTCGCTTCATCGTGAAGACAATACGGTAAGAAGTCTTGTCAAATTTCAGGTTTCTCTGAGAGAGAAGTACAGGTGACCAGTCTGCTGCTCTTTATCTGGTCTGGCTGAGAGAGCTGAAACTTGGGGACAAAGTCGACCTATGTTAACACTAATGTCTTTTCTCTTGGCAGATTTTTAAAACTCCTTCACCTTGAAACAGTCGTGGTAAACAGGTGGTTTACCTGATCTTATTACTGACACGGATGTTCGGTGGCTCTCACTGTGATTTGATTTATTTGTTTAACCTTTCTTTTTTTTTGCAATTGACTGATAATCTTCAGCGCCGATCTGGAATCAGTTGCATAATTAACAAAGAATCACTGATATTCACTGCTGAACCACCATTAAATTGCAGAGTTTTGTGTTTGTGAGAAATTAATTAGAGTTCATCTGATACACTGGCACTGATGTTGGAAAGTAAACCTTGGGTAATATATGGATGTGACGCTGTTCTACGTTTTATCTATCAAGTAACGACAGTTTGAAAAAAAATAATACAGGAATGACAAAAACATACATACTTTGAATCAGGGTATGATAGAAAAATAATCTGGTCCTTACCTGGTCTTTTAATTATGTGTAACTGTGTTTCAATAGAAAAGATTCAATAGCTTTGAACAAACCCCAGTTATTAGGCCTTTTAATATGACCATTTTATCCTGCCATGTTCTTTTTTTATAGTGACAGATTTTTCCTGCAACCCTTCCATACAACAGGGCTCAGTCCTTTTATTCAATTTAGCTTATTTCTGTGTCACCAACACACAACAATGTCACTTTAAAGACCAATCAATCCAAATTCAATTGACAAAATTCATTGACTTTGACTAAACCCCCCATCCTGCATACACAGGGCGGCGTGTTACTGTGAAAAGAAAAAAAAAAATCCCTTTTAGCAGGATAAGCTGGCTCAGGTAGAGCGGCCATCTGCCTCAAACGGTTGGGATGGGGAGGACAGGAAAGATACCCCAACAGATTCTGCAACTTTTAGCCAGGAAGACCTGCTGAGAAATAAGACACACAAGTTAATGATGCCAATATTATCATAATTATATACATAGAATACAAAGAGCAGAGAGATGGAAAGGCAGGGAAGTGCTCAGTGCATCTTGAAACAGTCTTCAGTACCATAATTAAGGGATGGCTATACCACCCCAAATTATTAGATTGATAAGAAAATGAATGTTTTAAGCCTAATCTTAAAATAGACAGGATGTCAGCCTCCACAAAACCCAAACTGGGAGCTGGTTCCATAAGATAAAGGGTGTGATGGCCAAAGCCCCTGCCTCCCATTCTACAGATATGACTCAAGGAACCACACGTAAACCTGCAACAGTACCATCATATTAGATTTGACGACAGGGAAACTTTAAACACCTGCAGGACAGTAGTTCTCAGAGTTTGAGACCCCTGGTACAAAACAGCAGATGCCAAATTATTTGAAAGCTACTTTATAACTCTTCCCAAATTCATAGGTTATATTTGCTTATGAAGCACATGGATGAAATCAACAAACACAAGCACAGAAAAATTCCGTATTGAAACTCTGTATTTATTATATTTGTAAAGTGTTACGGATTGTTTTGTATAACTGCTTCCAGATAGGATAGTGTTCATGTAAACACAGCTTCTCTTGGTCTATTTCACACAGAAGTCAGTCATTCAAATTCAGAACTGAAGCAGGTTTTCAAGTCCTTCTGCATCGTGTGACCACGCCAAACAAGTTTGCAACCAGTGTTGATTGAGCTCTACTAGAAATTTCACACAGAACATAATCCTCTTTATTGTGTTTCACTTTGAAAAGCTAAAAGATCAATGCTGGGGATAATCTGATCTTCTGACCCCTTCTGCAGTAAAAACTGTTTCCCAGTTTGCTTTTGTTGTTTCTCTCATAATTGACCGATAAAGCGGTGGTTGATATCTCCCATGTTCCACCAGTGATTCTACATTTCCAGTCATTCAGTCAACAGTTTCTAAAGATTTCAAGAACGCTTTCATGCAACCATTAACCACAACATTGAAACTATTTCATATTCCATTACCCCCTTCTTCACCTAAAAAGAGTTCTGAGCCATTGGTGCTAAAGGTGTGCTGTAAGCTGTGTACTGGGTCCTCTGTTATTTAGTCGTCATCCCCCTCCCACCCCCAAATCATTCTTAAGATACTCAATTGTACTGAAGCCGGAGGATTTCGTAGATCAAGTCAGCATTTTAACATCTTTTATACAGCTCAGGGAGGCCAATTTTAAGTAAGTGGAATTAACATCTACATCAATCCCAGGTTTTCCAAAGGCTTGAACTGCGAAGCTGATTTACATTTATCAAGGTAACTTTGGGGTTAACCCAAGGTTTTTTACATCAGGACGCTGGTTAACTTATGCTGAGTGGCTAACCTGCTCTGGATCAGTTTATGTTCTGGAAAAGAGTCAAGGAGTTTAAAGGCACCTCCTCCTGACCAAACAACTTCCTATCATTGCCGCTGTTATGGTTTTCAGTCATTTGTGCTGCAGTTGTTCCACAGACTGAGCTTTAGTTGCTCATAGTGTTGTTGTCCTCTCACCTAATATTCTACCTCTGAGTGACTCAGTTGTCTAACTTTCATGGTTTTACTCCAGTCAAATGCCCTCAAATCCATCTATGCTGTCTGTGGTTTTAATTTTGTGGCTGATCAGTGTATGCTTTTTAATCCCTTGACCCTTATCTCTTAACAAACTTTCTCCGTAATCACTACCGTCTCACACTGCTGATTTCATGTAAATCTAAGTTAAATTAGGATCGTTTTTGGTTTTCTGAGCCCCTGATCAAGCTTTGGAAACCAATACCTTTCATAACATTAATCATTCATGTGCATTCATTTTAAAATGTCGTCACCCACCCCCCTGTCTAATGAAAGCGGCGGGGTGGCAGAAGTGAAGTTTTGAAATCTGTGCACAGCCTCCTCTTTGAAGTATTAAATCCAAGCTTTTTCTTTCTGTTTTGGTCATGTGATTCTGTCTTTTGATCTCGTGACAGCTCTACCTCTAGCTGGGACGTCCTGCACAACAACCGACCGGCTCCCATGCCAAGGTTACTGTTTCAAATCATGATCTCTGACCTAATTCCCTGCCCAAATCTTTTTCTTTTAACCACCATTTCACATTTGCGTAATCTCTCGGGATAGACTTTAACACCTATTTCAAAATGCTTAAAAATGTGTAAACTTTAAGCAACGTAAACTTACCATCAAGGCCCAGGCAAGCAGTGCTATATGCTTGCCTGATGGGAATTTTGATGGTAGTGCCGAATGACAGAACTGAATCAAATAACACTATTATGTCCAATAAAGATTTCTATACCAAGCAAATGGGTGACAGATTAACAGGAAAGTCTGAAATATTACTGTCACGATTTTGTCATTTTGAGAAATTTATGTTGCTTGCAGTTATTCACTTATTTGAAGTTTTTTTTTAAAAGTTTTGGCAGATGTAGTGACAATTTGAAAAATCACATCCCAAAGATTCTCTGTGGAGATGAGGTCTGGCCTCTGTAGTGACCAATCCATGTGTGAAAATGCTCCCTCATGCTCCCTTGACCACTGTTTCACTTTTTGATCCTCATCAATCCTGGCATTACCATCTTATGATCTTGTGGCATGTACCCATGTGTTCAGGGAAGAATAAATCTATTAATAGAAAAACCTGCTCATTTAGTGGATATCTGGTCACTTTTTGGGGCACGTAATGTCTCTTCAAATATGAGCAATGGAAGAGACGCACCACATGTTGTAGCAGAACTCCTCTGAATGTTGTTGACATGTTTATATGACTGTAAAATGTTCAAATTATTATTAACATCACTTGAAGAAAAGGTGTTATAACATATAAAGCTTTATTAGTGCAGAAGGCATCCCTTTTAACACACGTCTCCCTGCAGTAATAATTTAAATCAGTCTTCCTGGTTGTACTAATTTCACCTTAAAATAATCCCTAACATGTTAACCATATGGTTTTCTTGCATACCTGTTTTAAGTGTTATCATAATAGATGTTTGGTTGCTGTTTGTCAATTCGAATCTTTAAAATGGGACTGAACTGTCATTTTTATTTCTTCATATATTTATTTGTTAAACAAAGGGGAACCTCTTCTGTAACATGCCAACAGCAGTACAAAGAAATACTTGTCAGCATATAGGATGACTCGGTAGGGATAACCTTTCCTTTTATTTTCCAGGATAAACGAACCAGAGAAAACAAAAGAGAAAAAACAAGACTTGGCTCTGAACTCGACCTCAGAGGCTGAAAGGAAGGAAGAGTCTTCACCGTCCCCTCAGATGGAGCCATAGCTGACGGCACTGCTGGCTTCAGGCCAGGCAAACACGGTTGTCTTTTATTCTTGTCAGTGGTGTTTTTACAGAGTCATGTCTCCTTACAGGACAAAAAGCAGGCATGTTTTCCCTTTATCTGTTCTTAACGGCAAAAATAAAAAAACATTTTAGAAGAAGTGACTGAAGGATGGAGACTGGTTCACATTGCAAACCACCTGCTGAACCACCTGATCTTAAAAGTGTCAAAAGATAATTCCCACCTAAAGTCAGTGTTCTTATGAGTCATTGTTAAGAACACATCATATTTGCATGTGAAACATGTCATTTTGCTGGTTTATGTTCAGGCATGGCTGCTACACCCCTCGCATACATAAAGGATTCCTGTAATTACTCAATGGAATATATATTTGATCATTTTTGTTGTTTTATTTGAATATTGTCGTTACTTTATTTCTTGAGACACAAGCACACTGCACAAGAGGAAATGTAATATGTGTAATTTGTGAATTAATTAGAGTAACTTTTATTTCATTTTTCACTAAGAACTTTAAAAGAAAACGGACAATTTGGTATGAAAGAGAACAGGTGAAGCGTGTTTGGGTTGTATATACAGATGCTGTCCAAATTCTTGGATCTGAATTTAAATCAACAGATCATGTTGTAAATGGATGAGTTATATTTATGTACATGCATTTTATTCAGTTAAAAAGAGGATTTTAGGTGCTACACATCATCTTTATCTGATTTTATTATTATTATTATTTTGTATCTAACTTGTCAACATGAGCACCACATTAAAGCACTTGAATGTTCAAGGTGTTTCGATTTCTTTCTTTTATCATAGAAATGTGCATATTAACCCTAAATTTAGCTAATTTTCCTTTTCTTTGTGAGCCAATGTTGTAACTTATAAAGATTTCTATTTCTTTTTTGTAGTAAAGCAAAAAACAGAAAAGAGACCCTTAATACTTCATATGCAGATTTACAAAGGAAACAACTGGGTTTTGTTGTAATACTAAAACTAGGAGCACCACAATGCAATGCACAAAGGAAGGTGCTTGTTTTTGTTGTGTTTGTTAGCATCCCTGCCGCCACCTCAATTCTGATTGGTAGCTGATCAGATTCATTACTATGGGAAGCAAGGTAACCACCAGTTTTTTTGCTTTTGTCACCATCTATATTATTATCTATTATCATTTTCAACCTGCTTATATTGTCAATTTCAGTGGCTAACCAATGTGGGAAAAATGTGTGAACACAGGACAAGTAAAACCAGTAAAATCCAGTTTGATGCTGAAACTTGACTTGTCATTTTCCCTTTCGTTTCCTTTCCCCTGTCTGTGCTGCCCTTACACTTACTTTTTTTATATTATCACCAACCATGTGAATATAACATTTACAAATATTTTTGAAGTTCTGACTGAGAAGTAAAATCTTGCACAAATTAATATGCAAATTAAATCAATACATAACATTGCATTTACATAGAAAATACCAACGCAAAGAAGAACTGAAGGCACCTTGTAAATATATTTACAGTCTTCATACAAATGTAACCCAGGTCTCATGTAGTTAAAGATAAAGCTGGAGTGGTTAATACAATGAGACTGGGCCTGGGCTCGTTGTAAGGAATTACAACTGTATTTTCTATGTTATTTTGTTAATGTATACCTTAAAATTCTATAATGACCACCACAACTGTAATCTGGGATAAGAAAATATTTACAAAAGTTTATTTTACAAAATGAAATAAAATTTATAT
>JAVQJG010078402.1:0-32307 GCA_036024015.1 Craterocephalus amniculus | reverse complement strand
GATGGATGGATGGATGGATGGATGGATGGATGGATGGATGGATGGATGGATGGATGACTTGTTTGGAAAAGTTGCTTACTGTAAAAGAAAGATGGTACCAACTTTGCATCTTAACAGTGTTCAGACAGATGAGGCAGTTATGATCTGGTCCTGATGCAGAACAAACAGTTAAATTGTGAGATTTAACTGCTTAACCTGCTTCTACAAGCTGCCAAACTGTCAATTAAACTTCCTTTTTTCACACTAAACTAGGTTTAATTACAATTCAGTGACTAATTTCATGCATCTGAGAATATATTTATCTTCTTCAAAGCCTGGAAGAGTAAAATTTTTTACAACATACCATGAAAATACCCACTCATATTCCAAGCACAGCTTTGGATTTTACACCTTTGAATATTTGGTTGCAGAGTTTGTTTGTATAAAGCTAATGGTAAAAGAGGAACCCAAACCTGCCGCAGCTCCACAGAAATGTAACTTTGTAAATGTAATTTCTGTTAATAGAATCAGAAGCAGGCGGACCAGCCCTCTGTGATGAGAGCAGAACTCGTAGTTAGAAAAGAAATAATTCAAGCCAGTAATGGCAGCTCTTTGCTCATTATTTTAGAGCCTGCAGCAGTAAAACAGAAGAGGAAATCAGCGTCTGAACATGCAGGTAACAACACACACCAACATGGATCCATTTGCATGAAATCAATCATCATTCAGTCCAGGGACAGGGGAGATAATTGGAAACTAATCGGTTTTTTTTTCTCCAATCTGGTGCATCAGCTGTCAAGAAGAAAGTCAAAACATCTAAAGATAAGAAAGGTAAAATTCTGCTCAAAATCAGTAAGATTGGAATTTGTTACATTTTCAGCCAAATGTATCCAGATGCTTAACCAGGATATCAGTGCAAACAATTGGAACTGTTTATCTTTCTGCCACATTTTTAGACTGGTTAAATTCACTTCCTGTTGAAGATGGATGATAAATATCTTTATTAATTATTCTCAGAAGTTAATGTACATTTATCCTGCCTTGGATTTGCTCATCTTTCTTCAAAGCTGTATATGTGTGCAAACTCTACTTTTCTCTTGTTTCATTGGCATTAAACAGATTCAGCTACAGAAACGCATCCACAGCGGATAAGTCTGAGGACGAGGATGGATGTTGGCAAGAGGGCAAATATAACTCAGGCCAGAGAAGAGAAGCCCACCAGATCCTCATCCGAACCAGGCAACTCATTTTTAGATTGATGTTACTTCTGATGCAGAGACCTTTCAGTAGTTAGGATTTCCGTGGCTTCAAACCAACAGTTACTAATGTTTATTACTTTATGTTTCCAGCTAAGACAAGATCAAAATCACTGGCAGATAAAAAGAGTAAGTATTTACTATACGATATGTACTGACAGACAAAAAAAAGGTGCATGTGTTATAATATTTCAATGAAAATAGAAAAGTAGCACTTGTTGAAAATTTGATCAAAATATTGTCATATTAATTAGGAACTATCTCCTGGGGATCATGTAGAGATGTATAAGACTGAAATTCATCTGTTCAGCAGGTTTCTATCCTTAGTGTTCCTGCAGAAAAAGTAACAATACATGCCTTAAAACATACTCTACATTACTTTACTGCCTTGTGACTCAGTATGAGTCCTTTTTATATGTGTGATGAAGGCAGATATTTCACATCCCACACTGAAAGTTCTCCAAAAATATTCTTTTGATAAAAGTGTGTTCATGAACTACATTTAAATCTAGTATGAGGCCTGTGGAATGCTCCTCGTGAGACACCAGAGTCTATTTCTAAATCATCGAGGCAGCTGCTGTAGCATGGGAAACAAGCTCTATGAAAGTGATTTTGGCTCTGGGGGAAAATCCAGAGACTGTTCTGACCGATCAATATCTCAAACCCAGAGTACCTTAAGTCTAAAACAGGGAGTGGAAATGTCAGGGTTGCTCTAAAGCTTCAACGGCTAAACCAATTAGATGTATCTGAAACATGTTTAAGCTCTACTGTAGATTTATCTGAAAGAAAAACATATCTTGGAAAGAGACTCAGATAATGTGATTAAACAGGCTGTTTAATGTATGATAAAGCTGTAATTAGGGACATGTCATGCTGTATTACACAGAGGAAGAAGAATATTGCAAGAATATTGAATAAACCATAATTATGGCAAGTTGCTTGTAGGCTTTAATAGGACTCCTCTCTCACAGGCGATGCTGGAAAGGCTGAAAAGAAATCTGTCAAAGAAGGTACGGACTTAGAATGCAGTCAGAAATTACATTAGATGTGTGTTCATCCAGCATTATTGAACACGTCTATTTTCCCCATTTGATTCAGATAAAGAGAAACGACCACCGCGAGATCGTGAGTAGCAAGATATGAAAGTAGAAAGCATGAAAGTCATCTATCTGCGGCTATTTATTGTGGATCATGTTTTATGCATGCGCTTCATCAGGCTACTTGAGACGGCCAAAGCTCTCCTGGCAGCTGGTGTCTCTTGTAGATCCTTGAGGTGCTATGCATCATTAAATTTAGCTGTCAGAAGTCCCATGGTTTAAAGTGTAAATTGGTGTAAACCTCTGTGAAAGTCATAAGTGATTGATGTCCTCCTGAGTTTTACCAACACTAATCAATATTTTTAACTCTCCAAACTCTTTTTTTTCTTTTGTAGTGGGTGAATTAAGACCCTATTTTGTTGATACCCTAAAAAATATTATTTCTTTGGTGCCTCTTTTCCCTCTTTCACAAACCGATGTGATGCAGGCTTTATGTATTTTAGAAAAACACTTAACTACCCGATGACTGATGACAGCAAACAGAGAGGTTATACAGGAAACTGACTTTATACCATATGCTTGTTATTAATAGAGAAAAGGAAAAGAACTTCTTCCTGTAAGGCATGAGGTATTCAGTTATTTTTCACCATTTTCATCTTTTCACTAATAACTCAATATGAAGAGACGTTAACTATAATAGCATGATGAGCATAAGAAATTAATTCTTAATAAGATGAGCTGATTGAGAGGAGATTATGGGCTTTATGAGCTATCTTAAATTATTAGAGGAGATTATGGCCTTTTAGCAACAATAATACTTAACTTGATAGATTAAACTAAAACTCATTTGGGGTATTAGAGTTCTGTTCATATTGAGTCATTCGGTGGATTATCAGCACTGCCCCTGAGTGTCTCCACACTGTTTTATTATTTGGCACCAGTTCCTGTTTCTGAGGGTGTGATCATAAAGATATTTTACTGGGTTTACTTCCTGCTTAGTAACCATTTTAATATATTCATATTTTCTTTTATGGTATATTGATGTTTTTAAAATAGACCAACAACAATCTGATGTTTATCTGTGGTTTTGCTCTTTTTAAAGGCAAACCATAAAACATAGCAAGAATTCATAAATTAACCTAAAAAACAATCTGGTATTTAAAATGTTTTCAATCTTTGTATAAAAGAGTATAAATCATTATGTAAACCCTACTTAATGCAAGCAATACTAAAAAGATGGGAAAGAGCCAAAGAAAGAAGTTCAAAGAATCTTGGAGTCACAGCATGATGACTGATGCAATAACAGACGAACAGGTGAGGGTGTCAATATTGAGTATAAAACGAGCAATCATTTAAAGGTCATTAAACGCAATGATGGGTTGTAGCTCTCGATTAAAAAGGTATTCCTCAATGCAAGATAGAAAGTGGTCTTTTAATAATAAATAATATTGTTACCCCCCCAGAACTCCTCTGCTAACATATGCAGGGTAAAGATGAGCATTTTCTAAAACAAGCACGCATAAATTTGAATAAATTTTAAATTATCTGCCAGAACTTTTTCTGTAACTGTTTTACAGCTAAGGAGTATTACCATATAAAAAAAGATCCTGACCAAGCAAGTTTTTTTCAGCTTTTCCTAAATTATAAAGATAAAACCAGAATCAGCACAGATGTTTACTTTCCGATTTGATTCTTTGTCAAGTTACATGAAAATAGTCTTGGGTGATTTTGTGAAAGCAGACAAACAAGCAGTGGCTTATGTTTGTATGAAAGATCAATTTAGATCACACCGAAGAAATAGATCACCATTTTTCCCACCTCTGTTCTTTTCTGTTTCTCTGGAAATACATTCACTTTTGGTAACGCTGAATTCTAATATTTGACTTTAATGGGAGAATGAAACTGCATAAGAATTCTAATCAAAATCACTGAGTTTGGGATTAAAAACAAGAACACATTTTCTTCTTTTCTCTGTCAGAGCATGTATCCCTCCTCTCTCTAGTCTGTTTCACACATTCATAGATGATTGCCATATTTTAGCTTGTTTAATTTTTCTTCTTGCAGAAGAGCCCGAGGCAGGAGACAATATTACAGAAAAGAAAAAAACAGGTAAACATGCTGAAATTCAATTACATTACTATTTTGTTGTTGTTACCAATCCTGTCTTCATATTTCCACAAACATAGAGTGGAAACTGTGTCTAATAAATTATAACTCACATGAATCCCCTTATCATGAGGTACAGAACCCCTGAAGTCTTCACATATTATACCAGGCAAACAGGAAATATTTCCTGTGATTTGTGGACATTGCAGTGAAAGATGTGCAACCACAGTTTATAAAACAGAAAAGAGAGTTGGACAGTTCTGTGAAGCTTGAGAGAAAATGTTTGGTCTGAGTAGCTTTATTCTTGAACGAAGCTTAACTCTCTTAGTAAATCAACAATCCCTGAAGCAGTCGTCATGGATTGTTCTCTGGGCGTCCTGAAGGACTTTGCAAAGCTCTTCTTTGGCTCTTGGCTGCAGTTTGTTTTTTTCTTTGTCAAGATCCCACACTGTGTCAAGTGGTCTTGAATCTGAGGAGGATTTATTGCTCCAGAGGAGCCACTGATTACAACACTGGTTCTTTCCTTAATAGTACAAGTCTTAATTAGGCTTAAATGGTTCATATTTTAGTGTGAAGTGATTATCAAACAAAAAAGAAGATTAAACCACTCCAGTCATTTCAATATTCCAGTTTAGTTTCAGGTTAGTTAGCTTGAAGCTGTTCTTTGTCTACAAATGTGCAATTTCAGCCACAAACTTTTATTATACAGCATTTTTGGGTTATAATACATTCTATACTACATTTTCAACAGAATGTTTTAAAAAAAATAAAAAACAAGAAAGTTCAACACACATATAAAAGGAATTTGCGTATCTGTTGCACTACTTTTTTCAGTTTGGGCTTAGTTATCCATCTCGCTACATCTCTTCTCAGGCCAGAGATACTTCCAGTGTGTCTACGTCCCGGGCAAGAACACACAGTACCCTCTACGACCATTCACCCCAGCCATGTCCCCCGCCATGCTGTCCCCTGCCTTCAGGTCCATGCTGGAGCAGCAGAGAGCAGCCAGAGCATCGGGGCAGTAGGATAACCTGACTCCTCGTAACGCAGGCAGGAGATGTTTGATCTGTGGTGTCTTCTGTCTCAGAGGACGACCACTGGGAGAAAAAAATGGACGGTACTACTTTGTCTTTAATTTCTTGATGTATTTATTTAGTGGTTGAGCTCCTGGAGTTGCTGTTAATATTTCCTGTATTCCAGCACTTGTCACTGTTGTGCTTTGCTTATTTTAGGTTTATTTAACCACCCATTATTATAGCAAACATTCTGTGTATCATAAACAATGTTTATAATGTACAGTAGATGTTGCAGATGTTTGTGAAGTCACAACATGGAAAAAAGTTTGTGCACTGAAACATAAATAGAAATTTTTGATAAGAAACCATGAAGAAAGAAGCATGCATCGATTTATGAGGTTTAACATCGCTCCAGTGAGCATGCTGATGACACAAAGCATGTAGAAATGCACTTATAAATCGATGTCCTGAGCTGAAATTTCTCTAAAACACTGAGATGGCAACTTTCAGCTCGACCCCCTTCCAGTTTTAGATTTTAAATACAGTAATTCAGTTTCACTATCTTGCCGTCGTGACTTTCTCGTCTTCTGCTCATTGGTGCTTCTTAGCAGTGGCTGCAAAATATTAGCATGCAAAAGTTGGAGAGTCAACTCCCAGGAGCTCCCACATCGATCCCAGCAGCATCCCTGTCACTGAACATCCATCAGTCTCATCGACATGCGGGAGAATGCTGATGAGCATGAAACGCTCCCCTGCACACATTGCACTATGGCTGATGTCCAATTCCTTTTCATATGTTTATTTTTATGAAGCCAGTGCTTCCTTTTTTTTTTTTTGGTTAAAAGGGATATTTCTACAAATTAAATTGCATTTTTGTGCCATGCAAACGTATTATTACACATATCCTCCAGCCAGAATTGGGATGAATCAACAATGAAAATTTAGAAAACATTGATAATAATCTAAAAAAACCAATCTGGCTTCAATCTAAAAGGATATTGAAAACAATGCATACTCTTTTGCAACAAAGTGTAGATGAATAATAGAAATTAAAGTTGCCAAAAATAAGATAAAGACATCCGTCCCCGATCTCTGAATTTATAACTACAAGAGAAGAAACTTATATTGACACCTTTAGTGACACTATGCAGCACCATTATTTTTTCTTTTAAGTATTTCAAAAGACCACATCAGATAAGATTCAGATAAGATGGAAGTCCATCTTCACATTTTCCCCTTTAGAAGCAATAACTTTGACAAACTGGTTACATTTTCCTTAGAAACCAAAGACTGCAAAACCACATTTAAACTGTCTGATTAAACAAAAGAGCTTCCCTTTATTTACTGTGGATTTCTGCTATTCTACCGTTGCATGTCCGGAGACAGGGGATCTGTTTGGGACAATCATAAAGTGACCAACTCAGGAGACGCTGTGATGTCTGCTACAGTCAATGAATGTCGTTAGTGTTCATCATCGGCTTATTATGCAAGGCCGATATGTTGTTTTATTTACCTCAGTCCTTCACGGCTCTGGTTCTGTGCCTCACAGTACAAGCCAGAGATTTATTATCTTGTCTTACTGAATAGAAACCTGTTAAAGAACTGAAAGGGTGGGTTCAATCCAGATATCTGTGACCCATAATACCCCAGGACTGACTGGAGAGTCGAGCCAGTTTATTCAGTTCTTATGGTTTCTCATGGATTATTTTCCATCAGGGTTTTAATTACCTGGTGAACTGATTTAGAACAATTGTTGAATGTTAAACTGATAGCTGAGTTATGGCATTGAGGTGAGGATGACTGACCCTTAGATATGCCTTATGATTATCATTTGAAGATGTCAACCTATCACTTTTCAGGCGTCATTACCTGGAAAGATGGAAAGATGCAGTGACACAGCAATGGATCAATTCTTGACTTCATCCAAAGTCACACAAAGTAAATGGAAAAATGTTAAATAAAGCAGAAAGATGGCAATGTCATTTATATATGCACACTAAGTGGAGAGTTCAAAGGCAAATAGGAAATTTGCCAGATAAAGCAAATTGCTTCATTTTCAATCCATCAAGAGCGTAAATTACTGATGTACTATTTGATCAAAGTCAGCAAGCTTGTTTATCATGTACAGAGCACATCAGTCATGTGCTGTTACACACCACGTTTAACCTGAGGCTTGCTGTAAACTCAGGGTTAAGCTGTGGTGGGTTAAAGGAAGCCGTGGATGTTCTGTTTTCCCGCAGGCCTGAGAAATCCAAGTGTGAAAAGTCGTCATGGGTCATGGCTAAATGAGATGTGACAACCAGCGAATGCATTTGATGGAGTGTCCTTTGAGACACACCTTAAAATGTGGTGTTTACTTCAGGTGTGGAAGAAACACGTAGTTGTGTTTTTTTTTGTTCTTTTTTCCCTTCTTTCTTTGTTTTTTGCTTCTTTTTAAAGTAAACAGCAGTCGTGGGCAGTCTGGTTTTTCCATGAGTTGCGCAGGAACTGAAAATGTATTAAAATGCAAACAGTAATTACACTGTACAGCTTTAGGTAAATGCTGTTATTATGTTTCTAAGTGTTGTTATTGTTGATTTAATGTAAATTACAGTTGCACAGTTATAATTGCATAGAAGGAAACAACATTTAAAGGAACATGAAGCAATCACACATCAATCTGATCTGATGTAACCACTGCGTATGCTAAAAATTTAATGTCTTCATACATATTCATGCGAGCACAGAGGTGGAAAATCGGGTCAAAGCTTGAATACCCCCTGGGTTTAAACATGTGTTTGATTGATGTTTTTAAAATTAAGTAACCTACTTTTTGTTTCGCATGTTCTTTTGAAAAGCTACTATGCGACACGTAGATGTTCTATCACTGGGCTACACTTTGATGACTTGATGCTTTAGTTTTCGTTTTTTTTCTTCTACGTGTTAGGCTTTAAGTTTTCTACAACCACTGCTTCACAAAGACTTGATCATATTTATTGACCTATATATATATATTTATATATATATTTAAGGCTATTTGTCAATGCAACACTACAGACAGGTGAAAACCAGTGACATCTCATACATATGTATTCCATATTTAATTTACATAAAAAATGTTTTATTGCTGCAACAATCTTGCCCTCTTCCTATTTATCACTTGATGAAGTGACAGTTTAAAAATCGAAGGTTTCCATAGAGCTTTTTACCTCTGGAACTCGCTGTTGAGCTTTAGTTCAGGAATCGTTCGAGTTGAACCAGGCATGCCCAGAAATGTGCATGCAATCTGTTTAGATATATGAATTCAGGATGTAAAGTGGATATATTTTTGTGTGTACAATAGTGTACAGTATAATAAAAGTTATTGTGTTGGTTTGCCCCTCTAAAGCTGAAGAACATTGAAACTTGAAACTATTTATTTTATTCTGCCAATAGAAAATTGTATTGTTTCCTTGTTTCAGTCTTGCTAAATTAGGCTTCATTCTCCTGTAAATAGTAACAGACTCATAGAAAAGTTCTGAATCCTCTCATTTAACATCTGGCATGAAGAGGCAAATGATATCTTTAGCTTAATTATAAGTGAGCATCTTCAGCACATGCAAATAAAGTGACACACTATTGTTTTTTTCTGCTCATTTTAATCAACATGATATGAATAAGTTACTAAGGATGGATGTTTGCATGATGGTTTCCATAGTAATAAGCATGTTTTTAAAATTTAAAGTATAGCATTGGTTTTTAGCACAACTATGATTTGTTATTTTTTAACCCCAAAAGACAATTCAAATGCCAGGGAGTGAAAATCCAAAGGAAATAACATCACTGTGTTGTAATTGTAGCAATAAGAGTGAACCCAGTGTCAAAAGCAAATAAACTGGATTCATGTTTTATTAAAACCATAACTAATAATATTATAGCCTATCCTGAGGTTGATTGGTGCATTTAGATGGATCATCTATATATTTTGTGTATAACGTACAATGTTTCATGCATGACAATGCAATTTGAATGGGGGGAAAAATCCCCTTTTTTGTGTTTTTTTGTTGTTGTGATTCACGGTTTTAATTCAGTTCCACGTGAATGTCACACCTGTGTATAATACAACTGGCTATTTGTGTGTTTATGGTTTAGAATAATCACAGACTAATAGGAGAAATTACAACAACTTTTTCAGAAAAAGTCACTGTAAACTACAAGTTGCAGGTGATATAAAGCAGATGAAACATTTTTGGTGGGGCAGGTGGCCAAATTTTGTCACGCTCAAGTTGCCACAAGTGACATTCTAGACGTCTGCTGTGTGATGCATTCACCACAATTCAGTTTTTGTCACGTGAATAACTTGAATAAACATTTGCAGATATCTAAGTATTTCAGCCCAGTGTCTGTCATTATATTATGTGAAATATAACATATATAATTATGAATAGATATATAATTGCAAACTAAAATTGTTGCAATGGAGACGCTTTTGGAGACGCAAAGGGATTCATTGAAATATGTCCAAACCTGAGTGAAAATGCATTATATGATGCAAAAACAGGGTGTGTCAAATTTTAATTAGCTTGAAATCAGTGTCTGGTATTACCACTTTCATTTTTTAGCACACCCTGAACCCCTTTGATGTCTCTTTTGATGCATCTAATGACAAGAGAAAAAAATAAAAGTCAGGATGCAAGAAACAAAATGTCTAAAGATACCATTTTTAATAAGTTGAATACATTGACTGTTGACTGCAGGATAACTGCATGTGAAGGGAAAAACGGTAGGCTACTCATGATGAAAATAATGTATTCAGCTCCAAACAGGATCCTCATACATAATCAAGATGACCCACCCACCCTGTCTGAAGATGTCCAGGAGACTATCGGTCCTTTTATCCATAATATAATGATCAACTACACTCATTCGTTGTCACTGGACATTTTAAAGAAGCAGCAGTTGAAATCCTGATTAACAAGGAAATCTGAAGTCCTCTGTTTATACAATCACACACCATTGTCAACACTCCCTTTGTGTCCAAGATTTTATAGAAACAAACTTTTTTAAATGCATGCAATATTTTTGAAAACTTTTATTCATGTTAGAAATAATTATGAAAATCAAATGTCTGTTTAATTAATCAGTGCTCTGACCTTAAGACCTTCTTCAATGACATAAATCGATTTAGAACTAATCGTGATTCAAAAAGAGAAATATTTATATGTAGCCTACTGGATTTTATCATGTCATCTATGCATCTATGATTACTCCATTGATCTATTATATGATTTCTATCTTAAATGTTAATTTAGCTAATCAATATTTTTCAGTATATATAGTTTGTCATTTCTAAACAATGAAAAGCTTTGATTTCTAAACTGTTTGACTGATGTGAACATCTTCAGCAACCTGTTCATTAAATCAAAGAGCAACACTTTAAAGCAAGGTTAATTATAAGGATCAAGTTGAATAGTCTCTTAATTGCTTATAGCTGTGTAAAGTGACCTGGAAGAATTCAAGAAGTAACCCCAATAAAAACTGTTTGAATTCTCTAATTACTGTGAAAAGGAGCCTTATGCTTCCGCTATCATCTCCTCTAGCAGAAGGAACGCTGGACCTTCCTTTATGAAAGCAAACGAGTCTGCACGGCTTTCAAAGTCATGCTTGATTGCTTTTTATCCAGCAGTACTAAATAAAACGTAGTTAGAGAAGAATTCTCCCCCCTTTCGTCTGCCCTCATTATCTGGTGTTTGGGCTTTTCATCCTCCTCTCATCCTTCTCTTCTGTTCTGCAGTTTCCCCTCCAGGCTGACTTTCACACAACTTTCACATCAGCATCTAGACTCCAAAGGCTCCAAACGTTGCTCTGACCGTATCCTCTTCATTTATGTCTCTATTTTGATGAAGTGATGCAAAATAAAAACCTTTCTACTCTCAGGGAGCAACTCAATGTATCTTTAGAAAATGGGGTAATTTCATATTGATTTATTCTCCAGTCTCTCGTCTAGAAAACAGTTCTTGATTATTGATTCCCTGTGACTGCATTTAGAATTGCTACACTCAAATGGTCTCCAGACAGATGTGGTGAGAAAATTTTAAGAGACAAACGGACAAATGGGAACAGTGGAGAAATCTTAGTGTCCATATTTATTTTGATCATTTTACATTTCAACAAATTGTCTTTGAGGACATTTATACATTAAACACCTGCTAACTGAACAGTTTTTGCTCCTATAATATACTGTCTCTCCACAATAACTTGACAATTCAGGTTTAGTTTGGTCTCCCTACAGCTCCTACTTGCAACTATACAATCAAAGAACAGTGATATGAAAAGTAAAACAACAAACTGAGAAATATGTATTCCTTTTTTTCCCCAGGAAATTCAATCGTTGAAAAAAGGTCATTCAGTGTCTTCAGAGCACAAATACTTTGTGATCTAAAACAATACATTAGGTTTCCAGTGGTAGAGGTGGCTTTGGCTGAGATAATAACATTAGTCAAAGTCAGTGAGAAATAATCATTTTTAGTCAAAAATTACAACAAGGTTGTAAATCAGTGCAGATGTAAATGTAGAACTCCTACAGAGCTCATGATTGGGAGTGTTGTCTCAAAATGAGGTGTTTTAGTTAAAAACAGTGCCTGAAAACTGAATTAAGTCACAATAAATAAAGATTTTAAACACTATTTGCAAATATGTATTTCTGTCTCATTTTTTAAGCTTAATGTGGACATAACTGATCCTGCCTACTACACAGCTATTGTTGCTGTTGGCTTTTACAGGGAAAAGTAGAAATACTGTAATAAAAAAACAATGTCTGAACCCTCGTAGCTCTGGTTACCTGACACACTCAGGTACAGGAAAGCAGAGGACATTTAACATACATCCATTAACCAGATATGTTTTTTTCAAATACCCATGTAAATATTAAAAGGAAAAAAAGTATATTTATACAATTTCTATTGATATACTGTTCTGTCTTCTACAGTCTCTCTCGTGGAAAATGCAGCTTCAATCTTAGAATTGTAATCATAGCATATGCTGAAAACCATGTTTTAAACCACCACAGAGGTCCAGTGAAAAATAAAATGTTGAATGAGGGGTGGGTATCTTTGTTTTCTCCTAAACATAAAAAGATATTGTGTTTTGAGGTACCATACAGCAATGAAAAGGGGCAGAGGCATAAAAAAAAGGAAAAAAAATAATCCATTTGATTTTTGGAAGAGAAAAATGAGTGAGAATGCTGAGAATCTGAACACAGAGCAAAAGCTTCAAAGCTGAATGCAGCTATGTGAGTAAATTATGATATTCATCAAACAAATGACATACGTTTCTCCAAGCATTCAACTGAAGAGAAGTCTATAAGAAACATTAAAGACTTACTAAATTAAACAAATGTCCTACTTCCATAGAGTTTTGGATGATTAGGCTATATAATATGCCTTTTGTTTTCCAGGGAAGATTAAAGGTACCAAACTGTAAACCCATCACCACCTGCTCCTGAACCCCACACAGTCATATATCTGTATGAGAGCGTAGGTTGAAACACACACTGCGGAATTTTCATAAAGCTTATTACAACTATTCTGCAACATGTAACAAAGAAAAACCCCCAAAGTACCTTAAATAGTACTTGTATAGCACCTAAATATATAATAATAAAATTTTTACTTTGTATACCGAGGTGAAGAACCTCCTGGTCCCTACATCTTTTGCATCTGCAAAGGATCACTTAAGTCCACCCGAAGTTGTCGTACAGTACATTTGTGGGATAGTTACTGCAGGGCGTCATGTTTGCAAGGATTGATCGTATTTTTGGTTTTCCAGCCTTTTCATTCATTCTTACAGTTCGATAGTTAAAATGTTTGGATAAGATTTCAATTAAAATTTCCTTTAAAACATGCAATAACAAAGAAAACACGAGGCTATACTTTCAACATCTTATACTAACTTGATGATATTAAAATTTATATTTATACCAAAACTTACAGGTGTGAAATGAACTATTTGGCATGTGTTTCAAATCCTAATAATTTCTGGTCTTTCTGGAAAACAGGAATTGAATTTTCTGTTGATGAATGATTGATGGGACACACTAGTTAATATATTTTTGACGTGTTGTTTTTTTCATTAAACAAAATTTGAATCACAATTCCTTGTTTATGTTTCTGCAAATGCCTTGTAACCAGATGCATGTGGGGAATACACCTTGTGAGTATTGCATTTACATAAAACAATATGCTTGAAATAAAACCTTGTTGTTTTGTTGAATGGGTGCCACGCTGGCTCGCTGAACACTGACATCACAGGATTGCACGTTTCCTGGAAAATCACAGCACAGACATGAATTATTTGTGTTCAGACTTGTTGAGGGCTTTGAATCAAAATTTTAAGCCAACAACTGCGGACCTCCAGGGTGGCTTGTGGAGTGGTTTTTAAGCCGCCTATAACACAGTGTTTATTTACAGCTGGTATCTGAAATGATTACAGCAGAACCGTCTTCCGAGAATCAGCAGGAAAGACAGAACAACACAGAAAAAAACATTCAAAATGCTGAATTCTTTAAATAAAAAAACAGACTTGAAAGGATAAATTCTGTTTACACTTCATATCACACATATACATCTGACAACTGTGTAATAAACAAGGTTGAAAGCAATTTTAATGAAATACTAACAAAGAACATTTAAAAAATTTGCATGTGTGGTAAAGCACAAAGCGTCACCCAAAAACTTATACCCTCACCTGTATTTCAGTTATACTTTAACCTGAAAAACCATCATCAGGACCATCTGAGTGAGACTCAGCTTAACTCAATGTTGCTATGTTCAAGCACACAGATGTTTATTCCATGTAAACGTTGTATCCTAACAACTGGAAGCATCTACAGTGGCTGTGTGAGTGTGTGTGTCCCTGTTTACGGTAATAAGCTTTACATTTATTTCACTCCTGAATGTCTGACAGATTTTTTTTTTTAGATTCTAACCACTTTTTTACTGCTCTACTGCATGTATGTAACTCTGAAAAATACATCTAACATATAAGCTAGTGCACAGAAATCAACATCTGAAGACCTGAATGTTCTCTGGCATCATTTTTAAACGACTCACAGCCTCTCTGATGTGCACAAAATCACAAATTACATTCACCCCAGTTGTGTGACTGATTAATTGAAACTGGAACAATTATCTTTGTAATGCAGCTGCAGGAAAACCAATGACAAATACCAGTGTGTGTTTATTTATTCAGAAGGAAAGACAAAATAATCTGAATGCTAATGTTAATGGTTAATGTTCTTTGAAGGCGGACATCTGCAGTGATGCTGATAAACATGAACCTTTTTGCATCATGATCTGATAAAGAAAATCTCACGACTGTGCGCGCATGTTTGCAAATAGGACGGCAGTTTTTTCTTTTTTAAAAAGGGAAAACAGATGAAAACTGGAGTCTGCAGGGTGAATTTTAAATGTATTCAAATGAGAGCAAGCACAGCAAGGTCTATGTAATAATATGACTCCAGCTACTGACTTTTCATATGGCTGTGAGCAGCAACATCGACTCTCTCATGATATTCCAGCAGAGATGTGACAGGATTGTTAAAATCCTCTACACTGCCAGTTTTCTATAGTATGTATGTAACTGAGGTGTACAGCATATGATCACTGACCAGGCTGGTTAAACATGAGATCTACACAATTTCACTCTTATGGACAAAACTATGAAAGTGAAAATGTTGACTTGAGATTTATAAACTTATTGACCGTGTTAAAGTAATACTGCTGTGCAAAAGTGAACTATAAGACACATCATGTTTTTTTCAGTGTGTCATAGTGACCTGCATGGAGATTATTTCATGTCAGATGCAGAATAAACCTGGCAAATTTAAGCAGTTTTGTCATGTAAATTTGACATTTTAGACAATTTTCTTCAGAAAACGAGAAAAGTGCAACATTTTATCTAAGGAATAATCCACATTTTAAAGTCACTGAGAATAAAGAATAGCTTTGCAGCTTTATTTGGGCCAGATTTCTGTTTATTTAACATGATAATTCCTTGTCTGCTTATTTCAAATTAACACTTGTTAAATGTTAAATGTATGAATTGGAGTAGTTAGGTAAGTTTCAAAGTGATTTGTGTGAATCTCTATCATCCTGTGGTCCCTTTTTGAACATTGTGCGCCCTGTAACAGTTGTACTGCATGTGAATGATTTAAAATAAGGTAAGATGAGGCTGCAACAATGTGAATTTTCTTAGTATTTTTTAAAACATCATTTGTAAATGTTATATACTTTAATTCTGAGGTATCTTTATTTGCACAGGAATACAGTGGAGTAAAATCCGAATAATTAAAGAAATTTGTTGAATTATTTTGGAAATTTGTAACAAACATTGAAACATTAAGTTATGTTGCAGCCTACTTTTTAGCTTTTGTGCTGCAGACAAACCCTGACATAAGCTGATACTGTAGATCACATCTCTTGCTACAAGCAAAATATCAAGAATGCAACATTTTAAAGTTCTCCTTTTAAACTGTGGGGTCGCTCCATAATTCAGACATAAAAAAACAAACCCTGTTGACTTAGTTTTGACTAAATAAATTCCGAATTAGCTTTAATATTGAAGATTCTGACATCAAATACATCAATGTAACCATAAAATTATTTAACTAACTAAAAAGACATAAGGTTGGGAGGTTTTGGAGCAAAAATGATTGAACTAACATGCCTTTGTGTTTGATGTGAAACAAATCTACTGAGATGTAGCAACACAGACGTTTTGCCAGATATGTTGGCTGATTGATTTCATATTCAGCATACATATAACATCACTTTCACAGATTATTTATCAGTGTAACTATGATTTAAACATAAGGAGAAGCAGGGCAGAGCCTTTAAGTGGGGTTGGCATGTCGTGCACGCGGGTGGGATAGTTTAATATTCCAGCTGTCTGTTCTGGTTTCAGCCGGCCATCTCTGCCTCGTGCCTGCCGGCTTCTCTGTGATCTGCTCAGCTGCCTGTTTGTCAGCCGGATTCTCTGCCGCGCTGCTCATCGGAGTTGCAATTTTTACTGCTTGCTGTCCTTCTTAACATTCGGTTTTCATACCTCCACACTTCACATGCCTGCGGTGAATGGCTGACAAGGAAGAGTCAAACCCACAGCGTGCAGAACACCTTCAGATTGTACCAGTTTCATTAGCCTTCATGGGAAGTCAGTGTAGCATAAAGAAAGAGTGGAGCAAACTGAAAGAGGTTTTGTGTCATTTTAGATATTCTAGCTTATCTATACTGTAGCAGTAACTTCTCTAGCTGCTCAGTTTAAATTACAATCTGACTAACTGTCATAAAATCTGCACTCTAAATAGGGATAATCTGAAATAAAGTTGAACATAAACTCTAAAGTATTTAACAACTGTACAGAAAATATTAACTGCAGAAACAACTTGTGATATTTTACCGCATGCCAACTATGTTTGCATCAGAAGCAACCAAAACCTGGCATGAAATATTAAACTCATTACTGTTGGTTAGCTTAATTTATCAGGGATCAGTTACTGCACTCTGATATGTCTGCAGGTGTGCTGTGTTCAGGTGCTGCTGGGAATCGGTGACATCGTTTAGGGCCCTTGAAAAGTTTTGTCTAGTAATGCAAAAAGGAAAAAAATCCAGATAAAATTTTTCTTGATATTTCAAATTGCTGCATCATTATGTCCATGTTGCCATGCCAAAAAGTTCGACAAATTTAACCTGACGCATCGATATTTGTTGGGGACTTTGCTCATGATTCTCTGGAACAAGCGGAACCTGTATGAAACAGTCTGTCCCTAGATAACAAACCCCCAGCAGAGCCTGACAGTTCGCTCTTTGTTCCAGATCAACTCAAACTTGGAAACACTTTGAACTTGGAGCCTCATTGCAGTACAAATGAGCGTCTCATTAATTCTGAATAGAGAGATGGT
Organism: Craterocephalus amniculus; assembly: GCA_036024015.1. Lineage (NCBI taxonomy): Eukaryota > Metazoa > Chordata > Actinopteri > Atheriniformes > Atherinidae > Craterocephalus > Craterocephalus amniculus. The sequence continues at coordinate 14,999 of JAVQJG010078402.1, read as the reverse complement.
GAGAGATGAAAACAACATAGCTCTGTAGGAGGACTCATACCAGAAGTGAAATCTTTAGCTAAAGAAGCGGTGTGGCGAGCATGGAGGAAAATGTGCGAATGCTTCGTCAGTCATGAAGCATGCAAGCTGAGTGGAGCTGACCAGGGAAGTGTTTTTGTTCACACTCGCAGCAGAAATTGTGAGAATGTAATGGCAGTCAGGTAAAATGATATTTCCATGCATATTTCAACCCATTCTCACTCTCCACCTTTTCCCTGTTAAAGCTGGGTTTTGACTCCTTGGTGAGAAAAACATTGGCAATCAGCATTTGATTTTAACGTTAAAGCTGCACCAACATCAGACAAGTTGATTTAAATGTTCCATAAACTGGCTGATTGCCTGATTCTGTGGTAAAAATTTGGCTGATAAAGGTTTTTCTGTAGAGCGTTTCCCCATCAACAAGCAATAAAATAAAATGTGAAAAACATCATTGTTTGAGAGGTAAAACAATAAACATGTCTGATGATACCAAGAGGCCTCACGATGCACCATTAAATCTAAACCATAAACTTTGGAAAACATTTGTGTTTTTTTAAATACAAATGTCTTTGCAGATGCCAAATCCATGGATGACAAACATAGCAACACGTGTGTGTCCAACCACAACTCTGCCACATGTCTAACGAGATTGATGATGATTAAAGCACTTATCAACTGATTTTGCTGCAGATGTGCGATCTTACAGTGTGGTTGAGGGCAGTTTCTTACATCACATCAGTCAAGTATGAAATGCTAAAATAAAAGAGGTACAAAGTGATCACAATGCAACACCAAGGGCTCCTGACCAAGCATCAATGAGGAGAGTTAAAGATTGAAAATATGTTGTCATGCTTTAAAAACTGTAAAAGCTTTGCATCATATAGTTATTTGTAGTCACAAAGCCCACAACAGCCTTTTAGGACTATTGTGAACCAAACCAAACAAAAAAGCTAAAATGGATGCTGAGGCAATGACACATGAGTGTTTCAGCATTTTTAACCAAAGCTGGACCTGGTTCTGGTGGGGATGTGGGATGTAGTTACAGACATCAAACTACAAAGAGTAACGACTGATTTTAAGCTGCGTTGTAGGAGTCTGAGTGCAGATAGATGCAGAGGAATTGGAAGCTGCAATACAGTACAATCTCATGATTTCTTCTAAACACTAAATTCCTGATTCTATAAATGATCAGCTGACATTTTAAACTTAATACACGTGTCTCCAAGTTGCAGGACATGAAACACAAGCTAAAGTTAGCCTTAGTTTTCTGGCTACCCATTAGATTCAGAAAATATATCTTTTGGCCATCTTCTGCCAGAGGAACAGATAATGATGCAAGCTACTGTCAAAGAAGAGCCTGCAGCTTTGTAGATTTCTAATGGTGGAAGAAAGCATTGTTTTCTGTGACATCTGGGTCAGAAACGGGGAGAAAATGAAAGACGGTGCAGTGGGACAGATGATTCATAGAGCCAACTCTTACCGTAAAGGGAGGTCTGCTTTTCCAAGAGATTACTAGAGCGAGACTTATAGTTCAGACATTATTTTCCCAGCAAAGAGGCAGATTGCCCTCCGGAAAATGAGAAATGATCTCAGCCTAAAACCAACGCTCATTTGCAGGTTTGGGTTGAGAAGGTTAAACAAGCTCATTATTGTCACATCTGCTAATTCTAAGCCATCCTTCTCGCCAATATAAAGCATCTTCCTCAAGTGACTGCACCCAGAAAGAAAAAAGTGTGACCTGAAGCCCTCTTTGAAGTATGAGTTGCAATTTTTCCTCTCATCCGTCATCTTCCGCATCCTGTGAGAAAGAAAGTTTTCACACGAATGTGACCCCTCACAGTGTGTCTTCTTTACAGCTTCGTCTTCCCGGCTCCGTAATAGATTGTTAAAGACGTTAATTTCCAGTTTTTTTAAATTGGCACTTGACATGTTACTAAATAAATAAACTGTATAGAACACCATCAATGGCGCTTCGGATGCCTGTGAGTCTCAGGAAACGTCCCTTGTGTCTACAGTAGGAATATACTTTTCCTTGAGCTGGAGTTAAACATGAATCCACCGGCAACAGGAGGAGTATTTTCTGGAGAAAGATGTTTTTCCAGATGTTGCTTCCAGTATGTGCGCAGGTCAGTCAGTGTATCTGTGTGTAGAAATATTGATTTTGGGAATGCTTTTGAGCTGCTTATACGGGTTTAGTCCAGCGAGAGCAGCGGCTGCATGTTGTCTTCTTCACTCTTGACTTTATCGGGTCTCTTCAGGACTCCTGGTTCCACCACAGACTGAGACCTACAAGAATACAGAACACAGCATGATTACCAGGAGTTTAATTGGTGGTTAGAATATTTGAGACCTGGTATCTTCATCTTTTCCTCTAAAATCTGACCGCATCTAATCTTCTGTCTTATATTTTGGAGCATCAGCTGTGAAACACAGCGACATGATAGTATGCTAATAAGCTTCACATTATTACAATCGCAGCTAGCCATTTCACTCCGTGTCACAGCTCATTACACTTCTAGTTTTACTGTTGCCTTTTTTCCCACATATTTAACAGCTGTTGACCTCACTCTGTGCAACGTGCTAGATTCATTCTATGACATCAGTAAAAATATGAAAGGGGTACCTGCTGGGGCGGTTTGCATGTGCAGATAACCGAAACATTAGATTTCACTGTGACATTGATGAAGAAAGAAAGAAATCCCCTAAGCAATGAGAATACTTGCAATACTTGCAATAAATTCTTGAAACCATTTCTGATCATTTTTCTTTTAAAAATATTGAACAGGTGAATATTATAGAAGGGATAACACATTCATGACACGCTGTATAACCCAATTTCTACGATATGAAAATGTAAGGTAGTTTTGAATTTGTTAAAAATATGCATTTAAATGAAGTCTAAACTATTCTACAAGAAACATTTGAAAAAGTTTGTAAATGTTTTGGAACTGAGCAGAACAACTAATGAGTTTTGAATTAAGCTAAATATTTTCTTTGTTTGTGTTGGATTTAGCATCTGAAATGATCCGGTTTTGTTCTCATTTTAACAGACTTCTGGTAATATGTTAATGGCTATGACTTAAGTCACTTCCAAAATGTAGGAATAAAGTTTAAAAAATAAATGTAAAGCAATAATTTACTAATCATTTAAAACCTGCAATAAAAATAAAGATAGGAAAATGACAAGTTAAAATGATCAAAATAATTTTTTATATCACCAAATACATACTACAAATATTTTATGTTCATTAATGATCATTTTCATAAAAAATATGATCAATAACGCCTAAAATTATAAGATTTTTGCATCTTTTTATGGATAGAAGACTTTGTTAGTGGACTACTTTTACTGGAGCCTTGCTGATGCAACAGGACTGTCAGTATCGATGTCACAGTAGCACATTTTGGCTTCACATAAAACTGCCTTTGTAACTAGTTTAAAATAATTTTTTTCTGCATCTACAGTTATAATTGTGGCCTGGAATGACCTACATCATTTGAATCAGGAATCTTAGCTTTTTAATGGTGTACAACACGTGAAGGTACTTGAAAGTGAGACTGAGTAAAATACAGGTTAATTTGTCCAGTACCAGCACATGCGCAGCAACATGAACGTGTGTTTGAACCATAGACTGTAGGTTTGAACCTCCTAGTGTCATCGGTGTCATTGTCAGATGATTAATTGCTGTGTACTGATTCATCGATAATTGACAGGCGGTGCTGCCCTGCAGTCACAGCTGCGGTTTCAGCTCAGGAGTGTTGGTCTCCCATTTCATGGCTGTGCTTGAGTATATGAGTTAGTTTGTGTCCCACTGTGAGAAGATGATTTACTGTCAGAGTGAATTAGCTTTCATTGTGGCCTGTAGGGAGGAATGATACAGCAGGAAATGTCAAACATGCTCACAGCACCATCATACCAACAAAGCCTTTACATTAACAGCAGAAACATGAAGACAGTAAATAGGTGGTAATAGTATTCAGCTTAGTATTAATTTATATTTTAATGGAACTTAATTTTTAGATATGCATAAATGATCCATGTCATCTTTTTTTGTCAAATCCGATTTCGTTTTCTACAAAATTAGGAAATCACATTTTTCATCTTTGACTGTTGTTTGTTTACATCATTATATTTCTTTATTGCTCACGCTAAGATTCACATGGCTAAGGCCCAACATGTTTGCTAACATATGTGCTAGTGTTTCCTGTAAAATGTAATTTACAATAATTAAAAATAACAATAAAACACTACATAGTCAAATATAACCAATTAGTGCATGTTTATCCTCATCAGCACAGCCAAAGATGGCAGTACGACCACGGAGCGATAAAAATCAACAAATTAGCTCCAGTATTGTCTTATTTGTTTGCTCTAATCATGCAAAGATAACCTAATTAGTCTCAGTATGTAGAGAAGCTCTGCTGAACACAAACATGAAACGAGGAACTCACTGTAAAGGTTTTACCCAACGCAGCATTAGTTCAAAATCTTTGGAAAGAGATCCCAAAAAACTCTACATGCAGCAACAACCCCACTAAGTTTCCCTCCTGTTACACTCGGTTTGATGGTAAACACAACTGACTGATAGATGTTAAAAGTGACAGGCTGACCTCTTCATGGTTTTAGGCGACATGTTTTTCTCCAAGTCTCTCTCCAGGTCTTGCACTGACAGGGTGTAGGACTCCGGACAGTAGTCTGTTTCCTCGTCATAGGCGTGCTCCAGCAGCGTCCGAGCCCACGTCCCCATGTCGTACGGCGGCATCATGCCTCCCAGCTCCGATGGCAAGATCTCCGGGTGGATAAGCTGGTGGAGGCTGTTCAGATTGTTACCGTGCATGAAGATCTAGAAGAGAAGATGAAGATATTTTGGACAGAGCATTACTGCACGAGAAGCTGTGGAGAGGTTTTTTTCCACAGGTGGTCTCTTTTTAATCTAAATTAACAATAAAATCTAATTAAATTCCAAATATTAAGCACATGTTATTAGGAGTCTATGAAACTGAATCAAAATGAAAGGAAAATCAAAGAAAAAGATTTTCTCTCTCATCTTACCCTCTTCCTGGTCTTGTCTTTGAGGAATGGTCGAATGACCGTGTAGAGAGCGTGGATGTACCATGGCTGGTTCACAAAGTGGATCCCTCCAAATCTGGCAGGAAAACTATCCTGTTGGACACAGAACCAAAACAAAACAGGTGAGTGTAATGTCCCATGACATAATTCAATGATGATTCATGTTTTTTTTTAAACTTGTGGCCTTCCACAGTGTGATGTAAAAATGTTAAACACTAACATGCAATTATTTGGATTGTAGACCTGGAGAGAGTCTGCAGGGGGAACATGCAAACTCCACACAAAGTTTGTTTATATTAATATTTTTGCAAAAAAAAATATATACAGTAATATCATAAATGGATTGAATTTCAGCTGACTTCATTTTGTAAAGAGCATAACGATTCCCAGTAAGGCCCATTTTCCCCCTTATTTCTTCCTGTGTCTGCATCACAGAGTCATTTAGCCGATGCTTTTGTCCAAAGCAACTTACAATTGAGTTTTACCAGCCGTGCCAACACTGGAGGAAAGGGGGGCACGCTGGTTTGCCCAAGGACACAAAAGTTGACTGGGATGGGAGCGGGATTCAAACTCCCTTTACGATTGGATTTGATTTTTTCAATCCTACAGAATAAATCTAAACAGGAAGCAATATTGTGAAGAATTTAACTGGAAATAATTTCTTTCTAGATGGTGTCCCAGCATAACATATATTAATATTTTCTGTTTAGAACAGTGTTGTTTATTAAAAAACCCTTATGATTTCCATTTTAAATAACTGTCGCTGTTTTTAAACTATTTTGAAGAAACTAATTTTTTATTTAAATCTTTAACTTAGGAGCAGCTAATGATGTGTAAAAAAATGTCAAACTGTTAAATTAAGCTAATACTGTATTAAATGGGCCATGTGAGGATATAGTTAAATAATATTTATAAATTCATGATCTACTAAATGTTAAAGATGCAAAGTTTTAATGTAAGTTGGAATAAATAGACTGACACTGGTTCATCCCTCACTGACACTGACAAGGACTTTTGAGTGCCAGTAAACGTAAAATTACCTCTGTGAATTTCCTGTCCCTTTTCATTAGATTAGTTTTGCAAATGGGCTCTAATCTCGCAGTCAATAGGAAATGGTCCAGTCTATTTTGGAGTCACTGTTGCTCAGGGACCTGGGGGAAATAAGCCCTTCTTCATGTAGGTTAGTGTGTGGCGCCTGAGCCTGCTGCAGTGTTTCCTAGAAGGCTGGCCACAATTATTTTAATTACAGTCCACTGGTTGTGTTTGTGTGTGTGTGTTTGTGTGTGTGTGTGTGTGATAGTCATGATTTGGCTGTGGTCCAGCGGTGTGGTGATATTACATTATGACATAAGAGCTTGCTGATGAAAATGGCTTGGGGCAGACATTTTTGTAAAAAATGTGTTGGAAGGAAGGAGACAATGACAGAGTCTGAGGAAAGCTGAGGTCTGCACTTTGGGATTTAACCACTGTGACTCATCACAGTCCTTTGAAGCTTTTTCATTTCATTTGTATTGCATTATAATTGTATTCATTCATTCATTTTCTCATTTATTCAACATGCTTTATAATAATTGGTCCAAAGTAAGATTCAGTGTCCCAATTTTTTATAACATATTACCATTAACATGTAAAATGCCGTATTAGTCCAGGGTAGTCTTGTAAACTTTTGAGATTACCACTATTACAATGGCCATCAATGCACCTTGTAAATATGACTTTTTTTATTTGTGTTTTTTTTCTCCTTATGTTTCAAAGTGTGAACAATAGTTTCCACTTAAGAAAACTGGAACATTACCCATAAAATACAGATTTAAAAATGTCAAGAGAAGTTTAAACTATTTAAAGTTCATTTCAGTTTACATCCCCCAGGTTCATCCTAGGGATAAAAAAAAAAAAATATATATATATATATATATATATAATATCAAAGAATATAAAAATAATCCTTGATATCTTTTGTAAATTAGGACTAGGAATTGTATTTTCAAACATTTTCCCAGTAGTACTCCTCTTGCAACAATTTCATATATAAAACATATTCTTCTTCTTGTGTATATAATTATTCTATGTCAAGATAAATAATATGCAGATAAATGAGAACAAATATGTTCATCCCATAAAGATTAAACTCAAATAACATTTGAAAAGTGGGTTCAACATATCAAATATCTGCTGCCCAATAATAACTTTTAGCCCTAAAACTGAGGTAATGTATTCTGGTCAAACGGTGGTCAGACAGCCCTTCCTCCTGCTCTGAGCTGTTACCTGCCTCTGGGCTGCTCTGGCTGAACCTCTGGCCTACCCTCTGCCTGACAGACATTTTCACTTTGATGACGCATGCATTATACATGAAAACCGAAAATGGATTATGAGCTGCAGGGCTCCTGAAATACCAGAGGGACTAAAAGAGGAGAAGGAGTAGCAGCTAGAGCGCTGATCTGCCTTCACTTCATGTCTGCAGGAGAAAGAAGATGGGTCCATATACAAGAAAGAGAATAAACTGAAGCACAAGAGGCAATGAGCTGGAAAAGGGGAGGCAGAAGGATCTACAGAATGTTTCACATCCTCCTGAGCATCTTAATGGAAGACTATTAAGCGCCACTGTAACCGCTATGCTACATTATGTAATCACAACTTGTATGACTGGGGTATTTACACTAGTTTTATAGGATTTTTCATTTGTATTCCAGTTGACATGTCACAGTGGGATTAATGAACCTCACTCATGTTATGTTTCTTAGTGTTTGTGATGATCCAAAGTCATCCAGATCTTTCAAACACTGATTATTACCACTTGCCTCTTCAGGCCCAAATGCTGCCAACCTGAAGCCTCCCTGTGGTGCACATACTGTACCCCGCTGCTGGAGCAGGAGTCGGCATTTTTAGACAGCAACAAGAAACTCATGATAACAAGTGCATGAGTATGAATAAGCCAAAACCTGCATTTAATAAGCAGATGTGGTAACTGTGAAAACAAAGGCATGAATAAGGAGGTTCTTATATAAAACACTGATTGGAGAAACAGAATAAAAAAGGGAATTGCATCATTAACTGAAAATGGAAAACGTCTAAGCTCATTCAGGTAATTTCCCAAGTGTTTTATAAGGCAGATGCTGATATAAATATACATGTACAAATATAATTTGTTGCCATTTGGCATAGTTATATTGGACATACTTTCATGAGAAATCAGCAGCAAATATTCTAAAGTCCAATGAGGATCCTAATCGCTAAAAATAAATCAATAAAATCTTCAAAGGTCAGCAGGAACCAGCATTACAGGACTCAGTCTCTGTTTTAGGCCAAATCAACATTCCTGAAATAAGCGTTTGCTGACAGATAGCATGTCTCATGTAGATGCATCAAACAGCATCAGAGTCAGAGAGACTCTTATGTCTGCAATTTAATTAATTATATCTGAAAAATTATTTTGTCAAACATAATCAGCATGTGTTTTAAAAATCCTGATGTTTACTATTTGACTGTAAATCCCCCCACCGCCCTGAGTATGGGAAATAGATGGATGACTTCCTAACTGAGAAATGAGAAGCAGGGAACACATAAAAAGAGAAAGGTGACCCAGCTGGAAAGCGTACTGAGTAAACTCAACAGATCAATTGAGTAAAGCAAAGTTGCATGAAGTTGGATGAAACTAAGAACTGTTTCACCTCAGACTTCAGGATCCAACATTTATTCAGGTCCAGACAACCTCTGAGGTAACAAAGCTGAGGTAATAGCTTTGCTGCTGGTTGCCTTACTTTTTTCTTTTTACAGTGTGCAAGAACTGATTAGTGTCCTGCCCTGGAGCAGGGTAAACTTCCAGGAAAGGTTGCCATGGTGATCCACCACTAAGAGTGAACCAGCGTATCAGGCCATTGGACGGTACTGCCATACATGAGATAAGCCTGATTCCATGCATCGGCCAAGTATGGAAAAATATCCCTCAGATCAATCCATGCCTTTTATGTGGAGCTCCCCTCAGAATCTCTAAAAGATATTTCAATATCTAATATTCTGCAGGTTGAACATCTAAAAATGATCTTCATCTTAATTTTCACAGCAGCGTGTGTGCCAGGATGCAAATTATGTAACTCCTTGGTTGGCCAGGATCAGTGTACACATGCCAAGAACAGAAAAAAGACTGCTGCAGCAAAAACAAACAAGTGAACAGGTTAAGTGACAAAAGAAGACCTTAAAACCAAAGACAACCACTGCGTCTCATCGTCAGAGAATGGTTTTAATATTCGTCTTGTTCTGACAGAATAACAAACTAGTACGTTTTGAAACGAGCTGCTTAGCTGCAATATTCAGTAAACACAAGCTGCCAGTATCAGAGCCCATCCAGTCAGAACCAGTTCAGTGTTTTCTTTGATGTCGGGCAACTGGGAGGCAAAAGTCGATCTTAAACAAATGAGAGCGTGAAGGAGATTTATTTTTAGATTCCTGCTGCAGGTCCCTGCCGATCGTGTCCAGATACAGCAGAAGGTTGAACAGAACTAAAAGCGACACGTTCAGATGAATCTGTTTCCACCAAAAGGACGACACATGTAACTGATGTCACTCTTTTTATTTGTTTAATTGATTTATGAACAATAAATTTATACGTCCTGATGTCAACTCATCTTCCTTCCCCCTGAGAGCCCGCTTCACTGAACCGGATAAACACATTAGAATTGATTTTCTCTTCAAAGAAAAAGGGAAAAAGCATCAACCACCTCCAGCTTCATGACATCAAGTGTTTGGGCAGATTTTCCTCTAAATCCAACCTCAGGGCATAACTTGCAAAATGCTCTTAAAACCTGCCAATCTGGTTGGTGATGGTCTTTTTCCTTTTACTCTAATTAAAGTAATGACTTAAAATCAATTTTCATCTTGTTTTAACAAAAAAGAAAGTCAGGGGGAGGGTTTAAGGGATTATCCTGTAATTTTTGTCTTAAAAGCTGGAGTTTCGAAATATGTTTTGCTTCTTTTGACGGGTCTTTTTATGGCATAGAAAAAAACAATTTTGCACCATGTCCAGGTATGATTACTCCCCAACCAAATTCCCGAAGTGACCGTTCACATCCCACTTATGCTTCTGTAAGTGTGCCTACTGTAAGCACACTAATATCATTATGATACTCATACAGCGAACACCTGCAGCTGCTGCTGGCACCGCAGCATTTACTCTACAGTATATACCAGCGTGCCATCACAGAGGTGCAGGCACAGCTAGGGCGCAGAAATCAGTGCTCAATTTGGACATATTTGGCTATTAATCTGGGAAACGGATTCCAAAGATTCCACAAGGATCGCAGCTCTTTGCCAAGAGCAGCAGAAAATTCTGGATCCCATCCTGTGAAACAGCAAGATCAAAGTTTTTTTTTAAGAAAAGACAGTAAAGTTTCTGCAAACACATAGTTTTAGCAGATAAATCTTATGGTTCAATGTTATCGAGACACAGAGGACATGACTATCTTTGCCTGCCCAGTTTTCCATTCTGAAACACTTGATGTGTGTTTGGAACGTGACAGCTAGCTTAGTCTGGAACAGAACCTACATCAACCAAATCTCAGCAGGTTATTGCCAGTAATTACAGCATTGATCTTGAAAATTTGCAAGATCAGGTAACAGTGAAGGTATCTGGAACATGCTGAGAAACTGTGAGGTTCTGAGTTCTGATATTGGAACACATGCAACCCAATAGGCTATAACAATTTTAATAATGCAAAAACTCATTTAACATTAGCTCAGGATTCACCCGTCACAGAGGAAATTTGCATTCTGTTCAGTTTCTCTACATTTATCTTAATATTAATGCAATGAAACATATTAATGTGAAGTTTAGGTTTCATGGTCAAACACAAGCCACTGAAGCCTCTACAGAACCCAATCTGACCACAGTCCGATTCCAGATGTTAGTTTAGAGTATTTCAAACTGTTCTCATGTCTGCATTGTCTACACACACAACACCCGCAGGGATTTAGTTGGGAATAGAGTCGGCCAAGGCCTTGAGCTGAATAAAAACACTTGGTGGAAGAACGAGTTGTAAACAACGTCTACAAACTCTTGTGCTCTGCTCAACCTGTTTTACTGCTGCAACAAAATAAAGATTCGAAATGCAATTCAAGCTTTTTGGATTTATTTTCCACATAATCACAACACAATGGGTTTAATTTCAGAAAGTGTTATAGTACTGTAATTCTACAAAAATCAATCAAAAGTCATAAAACAACTGCAATTCAAGGCTCCATATTCTTTTGTCGGTAAAAAGGAACAACTGAGTTTTATAACCCAAAAGACATCAGGTGAATAAGTCAACATTTTCTACACCTGAGCCTGATCGAGCTGTCAATTAAAAGACTTTTAAAAGATCACAGATTTGCAGGGAAAAATAATTTCCTGTCAAAGTTTAATCCCTCAAAACATCGGTATGTGACTTGGAAGTTCTTTAAAGCAAAAGCAACCTGTTACCTGCAGCTGAAATCATGCAGTGTGTGCAGAGAAACACTTGAGAGAGCTACAGCGGGATTCAGGCTGGGAAGGTATTATATAAGAGTCAATTTGTGTGAATATTTAGCAGCTGTAGTGATGCACCTCCCTAAAATATTTAGGGTTGAGAGGAAGAGCTGGAGTGTAGCACACAGCAGGTGCACTGCTCTGCCATTTCTTCCAATTTACATATGACATCATCCAAACACTGCAGATGTGGAGTTTTACAGAAATCACATCTTCAGAAAGTAAACACTTTTCTCTAAAAAATAACTGGCTTCTGTTTCCTGAGCCACTGCTGTAATGTGTTATGAATGCTGCTCTTTTTAATTGGGATATAAACAATAAAAAGCACTGGAAGGTTCAGTTGGCTCCGATTGGACCGAGGCCCAGCAGGTTGGCAAAATATTAAAAGTAAAAAACACAAATAAACACAAACACACTGAGGCAGTCTTGTTAGTGAAGTGCTGTGGGTATAAATGACAAATCAGTTTATAGTTCCAAGGAAAGCTCCTGTGCACACATGATTTAACCGATCAGTCAGTTCAGCTCCAAACAAACATTAAATGGGAGAGTAGCTCCAGCAGACTCTTCAATCGGAGACAAATAGAAAGAAGGATATGGTTATGTGTTTTTAAAGAGCCACAGAGTCAAAGATTGGCATCTTTGAGCTCGCTCCTCATCATTTCCCTCTCACTTGTCGGGCGCCAAATAGCAGGCAGACACAGCTGGTAGCTGAAGTCTAGCTCTGTATCAGCTGGACGTGCAAACTGGAAAACTGGTTCTGAATAGCAGCAACTTAGAGGGAGATGATCTGTCAGTGCTCTGCTCACAGCTTGTGGCAGCTTCCCACAAGCGTCTAAACCCAGGCACACAGACAGAGACAAGATTTTCCGTTTTTATAAAGAAACTGAAGCCAGTAAATTGTTTTATGCATTGTTGTTTTGCAGCCTGATCAATGTTGTTTGCAACAGACTTATCTACCAAAATGTCTTATTATGGGTAACAAGTACAGATATCTGCTCACAGGTCTGTGGAAAGAAGCAATAAACACAAGCCAGGAGCGAGTTTTCCATGATTAAAATGAAGCAGACTGAAACTGGTACAACTGGGAATTAAATTCGATCGTTAAACTCATCCTAAAAAAGTTACCACCATGCACCGCTGTGGGATTGTGCAGCTCTCAAGTACTGGTGTCTGAACTGACCTTAGATAGCCAGTATCGATCAGGCACCACAGACTATGAGAGAAAACTGAGGCTGTCAAAGGAAGCGGGATCAGATTTCAGTGGAAGCAGCACTTTAAGAGGTGAGTCAGCATCAGATGGCAAAGACAGCAACAAAGTAAACAATGATTTACAGAACCTGAAACCTGGCGGGCACCCTGAAACCCAAACAACCTCTGCAATTATTTATGCCGCAAAAATAAAACCAATTAGGCTTTCTCTCTGAGGATAAAGAACAAATCGATTAAGCACTGAAACTGATCTCCAATAAAATCGTAGGAGAGAAGAAAACAGGATCTTTATGGGCACAAGAAAAGAGACAGCGTCATGCACCGACAGGGAGAGGAAGATGGATCGCAGCCTTTCTGTAGTGGAGGATGTATTTCACAGCTGAATCTCCTGAAGCTGGAACATCAGGTCATGGAGATACAGTCATTTTTTATTCAGTTTATCAAAGAGAGCTGCGACAGCAGCACGAGACGAGATGGAACCAGATGATGGGACGCAGATGCAGTCTCCCTGAGATCCTGTTCATCACCCAGACAGCCAGAGAGTCAGAGTGCTGGGTTAGCAGTACAGAACTGATGAATTTATGTAACAGATCATTTCAAGTCCATTATAAATCTCATTATTTAAGTTTAATTCAGGAGTTTATGCCACTTATTGTTTTGCAGGTACTGTACAGTGGAAACAAAGCTACAGAGACAAAATGATATCTAGAAATTGTGAGATAGAGCAGATGGATAAAGAGTGAATAAAACCTAATTTTCATTCTCTTGAACAAAGGAAAAGGGAAATTAATTGCCAACATGTTTTGTTTCTTCAGACTTAAATTATCCAATCCAATAAATGACACAAAAGAGGATACAAGGGCAGGAAAAGCAGTTTTTGGCAAAGAAGCTTTTCATGATTGCAACCCAACGGTGCTTTCCGTCCCACTAATGTATTCTCCCACATTTGTGGCACCATTTAAAAGGGAAATACACCAGCTTCCCGTTGGTATCAGATTTATAGCCAAGAAGAATTGTAATAAAAAATCCCACTTTTTATTGATTTTGTACATGTTTTATACATGGGTTTCCAGTGTGCACAGTGCTTTTCTATACAGTTATTTTTCATTACTTGTAATGAAAAAATTGATCACATGAACATTTAATCTAATTTAACTCCTTCTCCTACCAAATATATATTTAAAAATCAGTTTTAATATCAACAAATAAAATCTTTAAGATTCACTTGCAATACAAATATCATTAGTAGATAAAAGGACCACTTAAACCAGTCTGCTTATTCCATCCAAGTACCTGCAGTGTTTAGATGGGAAGTTTTTTGATAGGTAAGATTGGCTTGTAAAAACCACGATTGCTGCAAAAAAGAAGTTAACACAGTAAATTGGATAGCCACATTTTGGGAGAACAAATGTAACATCCAGCGTTAGTCCATCAGCAAGCAGCCAACGTTGATGTAACAAAACTTGACATGTGCCGCCTAACACTGTGTGTGCCTGAATGTGGTCATAAATCTTCTCCCTCTGTCATGCTTTTTCAGCCTTTATACAACACATCAGGTTGATGAGCTCTCTCTATATTCTGCTCTGCTTCTGTCACTTCCCATCCGCGCAATCCTGACTTAACATGTCCTCTACACGGAAAAAGTGAGTTTCGTGGGTGGGGAGAGATGACTTCCATTGGAGTGCATCTTTTCAGGTTTTTAAAGTGTAGCCTACGGTGATGACATTGTCTGCTGCGTCCTGCTCTTTATAAAAACCACCTTTATATGAAGACATGTGAGTGGACTCTAAAAGGGAGTGAAGCTTCCCGTCTGTGACAGAAAACAGAGTTTCTGTGCTGTGACAGGTCTGAGCTGCCTCAGACGGGGACGAGCTTTTCAACCAATTAGAAAAAAAAACAGATTTCCTGTTGAAAACAATCTTCTAACCTTGATTTCCTTTCTTTCTCCTATTTCTCAAAAGCTTTTTATCCAATCTATTCATTCAACAGTCTCTTTCCTCTAACTCTTACTGCATTTTCTTCATACTATTTGCTTCATTCTGGGGTCACACTTTGGTTGTAATGCACCTTTCCAAATGTAGGATTTTTAATTGACACATTTATTTAACTTAACTTTGTGCGAAGTATCACTATGGTATTAGAGCCCTAGATAGATAGATAGATAGATAGATAGATAGATAGATAGATAGATAGATAGATAGA
>JAVQJG010078398.1:0-11863 GCA_036024015.1 Craterocephalus amniculus | reverse complement strand
TCTTTCTTTCTTTCTTTCTTTCTCTCTTTTCTCTGTCTTTGTCCCCTCCCGTCGAGTCCAGCATTAAGATTTTGATTTAATAAAGTTTTTTATCTCAACAAGAGGGACTTTTTACATGTTGTATTAATCCCTACTTGACAGAGTAAATTTGCCCAGCACCAAACAGCAGCCAGACAATCATTCTGCTTGCAACGATGCTGCAGGTGAAAAAGAAAAAAATAAAATTAAAAATTAGATAGAGCAATAAGGCATTGCCTAAAAGATGACACTCCTATCCCAGCAACAGTGTAACATAACTCCACATTCTCTATTAATTTGTGAATTGCTGAAAAACTATTGTTATTATTGGTGTTCCTTATTAGACAATATATAAAGAATAAAGCAAGTGTGACTATTTATAAATAAAGTACAGCACAAGTTTGTTTTACATGCAGTTAAATGAAAAATAATGGCAAGTTGCAAAGCAGAATGATTTAATTGACATGTTTCAAATGAAGGAACGAAGCCACATAAAGCAAACAACCTTCTTCATGTGTTTAGTACATTGAAAAAAAAAAACTACTCTCAGGTAAATGCAGCAGACTGATAGAAGAACAGTGTGACAGGCTAATCAGCTAAAGGAAATCTGAAAGACAACACATTCTTAACTCTAACTGAGATTCAAGTGACAGCCAAACAAAAAAAAAAAAAAATCTATAATTGACATGAGCAACAGCCAGCAACAAAGACAGCTTAGTCTGCTTGCTGACATTTACCAAAGAAAAACAGAACAGACTGTCCAACATCTACAAAAGCCCATACTGTGGTTTCTAGCCATCTCCAATGTAAATTAAACCCTTGAGAGAAGTTGCCAAGATCCCAAGCTGCCAGTAGCACAGCTAAGTTTCTGCTTCTCATTAACCCCTGAAAAATACTACAAACCCAACCTGTGTACCTGTATAAACGTCATTCCCATTAGCATGACAGCAGGCACATCTGGCACTGTAAGCTTGTCAGCCATTTGTTTGTTAGAAAAACTGAACTCTTTATTGGTCTCTCTTTCAAATACTTGGAACTACTAAATTCATCCACACAGAAGTGTTGTGTGGACAAAACGTTGTTCTCATTTTATGTTGAAAGCTAATCTCAGTGAAAAATCTAGAAGTGCACATTTCCGTTTAGAATCAAGCAGACTAAGCCCTAAAACCTATATTCACCTGAGGATTTAGGTAATATTACTATGGGAGACCAGCATCACAAAGAGACTATTTAAGCAAAAAAGGAGTTATTTTTATTTAAAATAAAAAGACATAGGCCATTATTTTATGAAGGTGACAATATTTGTTCTCAATTTAGCACATTTTACACACAGTAAGCATACCCCTGCTGTGAATTAATTCACAATTTATTTCCCAGGTATTCTGATTTTTATTACTGGACATGTTTTGAAAATGGTCAAAAAGACAGATGTATTGGTATGACCATATTATTATTGTTATTATTATTATTATTATTATTATATTTATTATTATTATAATTATTATTATTATTAATTGTTATTATTATTATTATTATTATCATACAGAAGTAAATGGTAAATGGACTGTACTTGTTCAGCGCTTTTCTAGTCATGCTGACCACTCAAAGAGCTTTGATGCAACATGCCACAATCACCCATTCACACACACATTAACACTCATTTCTATACATACTTGGTGCTTCTGTAGGCCTACACTTGAATCACAGTCACAATGAATCACAGAACTTCTGGCCACCTGAGCAACAGCTACCCAAGTCAATGACAAAGGACATCTGAGGACCTGTCAACAGTAGTTGAAAAAATGCACAGCTCCTGCACTGATCTTGACCGAATCTTTGCAACTCACTGGATTTTTGTGGGATGGGGTCATAGACCGTATATAAAAGATGGGATTGACACCCTTCTGAACCCAGCACCTAGTGGATGAGAGGTGAACTGCAATTTTTGGCACTGCAACGCATGCTTAACTTTTCACTGCTGGTGGTTGGTGCAAAACAACACTTTCTGTTAATTCGAGACAAATGTTTACAAACTGTCAGAAAGTCGTCAGTATTTTCCGTTACAAACAACTGACGACTTTCTGATGAGGGTCACTTGTTGGCCTGTGACAGACACGCCGGAATGAGAAATATTTACACTGTCCCTTTAATGAAAAACCAGCCCACAATCGGCATGTGACACAACAAGGAAGTTTGAATGTAAAGTCCATGTAAATACAAGGATTTCACTTTACAGTGACTTCTCTTAACAGATCACTTGCGTAAAGAAGTAACGGCCTGAAAATACCGATGAGACTTAGCTTACGCTCATTATGATTTCCACAGACCGACAGCGCATAATGCTTATTTTTACCTTTACGCTGTTATTTCCATTTGGACGTGCATCGTTACCTCTTGTTGTCAACACTTGGCCATTCAAAAGTGCGACGGCTGCAGGTAGGTCAGGCTATCATCTTGCTGTTTTACAGAGGTTTTAAGGAGGTTACTTCAAGACAGAGAGCTCAATCATGTGACACTGTTGGGGGGTGGGGAAGATAAACAAAACAAAACAGCAAACCCTTAAAATATAACGCAATGTCATACAACTTTAATAGGAACATGCTGAAAATGAGATTAGATTTTTTTGGAAACGTGAATGATAAAAATACATTACAGAGCATTTTGCACGGTTTTGCAGACTGCTGCATACTTTCTCTTTCAACTTTCAACTTTGCCCATTTTAAGCCTGTATTTTGATACTGTTTTTAATATTTGCTTTTACATTGTAAAGCACTTTGTATTGTATTTTAATGTATGAAAAAGGGCTATACAAATAAAGTTTGATTTGAAAAGCATCCATGCTCATAAACCTCCCACATCAGCTTTGCAAAGAACCAGAGAAAAGGAGACGTTTTCTGTCATAAAATTGATTATTTGATGAGCAGTAAGTTTGCAGGCCTAACAGCTCACTTAGGTCAAGAACTAAATTATGTGTGGTCTAATTCATAATTAAGAATATTTCCAGGCCAGGGTGGAAAAGCAGAATTACATGGAGTTTAGTTCTTGTTCCCTTTGTCTGGTTTTTGTCACAGCTGACAGTTTCCATATTGCACTTTGTCATCTGATATCACATCAATGAACCAAATGGGAAACTCACAATGCTTATGTCTCAGAGCAGCTCTTATAGAATGACATCAGGTGTTAATTAAACACAATGCAGCTGAATTCCACCATGACCAATTTAATCCATCCTGACTGTATGGAGGGTAGGAATCATGTGTCAGATGGGAACTGTGTGATGGAAGGCGCAGTGTCCAAGGGGATGGTGGTGGCAGACGGACCGACTAAGAATAGCAGAGTCAGACTGACAAGATGGGTGGCTGGTGGATCAACTCACATCTGGGCTTATGAGAAAACACAGGAACATGAATCTTCATCATAATGATTAAAAATACTCAGATTTTATAGTTTAAAATCATGTATTAAAACACAATTAATGATAATTTATCAGAGCCATTCACCAGTAAGAGCATCATAGCTCAGCCTTCTCACCTCAAATACCAATTCTCCTCATACTGATCAATTAATGGGCAGATATTCTTTTAATGGGCTCAAATCATATAATTTCAAAATCTTCACTGATCAAAGTTCAACTGAAAATTTGAAGAGTTCAAATGTTTAAGTGTTGTTTTGACTGCATTTCCTTTTTCAGGTTAATTGAAGATAATATCTAAAATCATTTAAATAAATCTCAACTGTTTCCATCTGACAAATTCCAGTTACAGATGAGTCTATAAAATGGCTCAGCTGTAAATGGATGCAATGATTAGATCACACTTTTCTCAACACAATCTGGTGTCAATCAGTGGTAAAACTCCAAGCCAAATTCTTCTATTTTTAGTCTACCTGTTTATTTTCATATAAAAATACATGTACAAGTTCATCCCTGTTATCCCAGTCAACATCGGATATATTATGTGTAGGACAGCCTCACTTGTCTGGTTATGAGGCTAAAATGATGTAAAATTTGGTGGCAATCTAATTTAGTTCAGGGTCCACTTGTGTTGCAGTTTGATTGTTTGCAGAAGTAGGCCAGACCAGTGAATAACAACATGATCATCTCAAAATAAAGAAATCTTTACATTTTTCTTTTTGTTTTACTGCAAGGAAATACAAATCACCTTGTTTAATGGGCTAAACTTTTAAAAACTACTATGTACAACCTTTTCTTTTAAAAAAAAGCCATTTCCATCATATTTTGCCTCTGTTACACATTTACAATTTAATTAATTTAAATAGTTTTTGTGTTTTATATATTTTGTATTAGGGGTGCAACAATACACAAAATTTACAGTTTGACTTGGTTCACACATAAGCGTGATAGTTCGATATTTTTTCACATAAAAAAAACAGATTTTAATGCCATTTGTTAAAACACTGGGGTTTTTTTTAAATCCTATGTTGTAATCTCTCAAATTATGTTTGTCTTTAGATTTTTCAATCATAAATGACAAAAAATATTCCGTTTACACAACCCCTTCAGTGAATTAGAGACACTCGATTATGGAGCCTAGGCAGGGTACTGAGAAGACAAGTTCATAAAACATATGGATGCGTACTGAACTGTGAGCACTGTATCAAACAATACAAACGTTTCTTGAACTTGTCCTCTGATGAGGATATCAGAGTTCAGAGTGTCTGAGTTTGACTACTCCACTCAGGTTGTATCATGGCGCACAGATCCACAAGATATTTTCATTTATAAAAAAATTAAATAAAATAAAAAACTACTACAATATTGAATTTCCCTCTAGGATTAATAAATAGTTTTTCATGTCATTCATTTATTTCATTTATTATTATGTTTTAGTTTCAGCAACATTAAAAAACTACTTTTGAGTTTAAACAATACATTTGTAATTAGTTTAAATAAAATCGCAAGTTAAAAGATGGCATTAATTAAATATTTAATATATAATATTATTAAATATTTTTTGTCATCGAAAAAATATTTAACTTTAACACTCATTGTGTGTGTCTCTCTCTCTCTGCTGGAGCCTATCCCAGCTATTATCGGGATAGAGGCGGGGTACACCCTTGACAGGTCGCCAGTCCATCCCAGTCCATCCAGAGTTAAAAGATGTTGTGGCAAAATGATCCCTATTTCTTAAAAGTAAAGAATCATTAAAAAAATTCAAGGATACAGATTGTAATCCAGATCACCCCAAAAATGTAATCTATTCTTTCATTTCATTTTAGTGATTTCCTGAAAACTTCATCACAATATGTTCATAGCTTTTTGAGTTATGTTAACAGAGATCACTACAAAGCCGAAAAAATTGTTGAAAAAAGAAAACAGAAACAGAAGAATTTCTCAGGAAACATTATTTGTGATGTTGAATGAGTTTTCAAATAAACAAATACATTTCTTAAAAAATCTGCTTATTTACCAATTTTATTGAAAATGTGTTGATCATAGGTTTAATTAGACTGCTGTTCAGTTGTAAAACTGGGGCACAGAAGAAAGATCTTAGATTTTAGAATTGACATGTTAGTAGGACCCCAATAACAGGATACATATTTACAAATGTGATTTACCATAAGATTTGATGGAGAATTCTGTCTTTCTTAGAAAAAAAAAGAAAACAGCTTGTCTCAAAATTTACCTTCAAATGATCTCAATTTGTTTTGTATTTTTTGAGATTTTTGAACAAATTGAACAAAACTAAAAAAATATATACATATTTACAGCATCCATTTAAAATGAGATCTAACATTAAATGTTGAAAATGTGACAGCCTCAAAAAATGTGTGTGTGTGTGTGTGTGAGGAGAGAGAAATGGATAATGACCAGTTTGTGATGGACTAGCTGTTGACAATTCAAAGATGCGAGCTACGTAAAGTATGCTAATACTATTCTCTTCTCAGCATCCAAACAGAGCAATATACTCCAGAGAGCGACTGCAGCACTTATAATTAGCTGTCTGCGTGCAGGTGTGTGTGTGTGTGTCTGTGTGTGTGTGTGTGGGTGTGTGTGTGTGTGTGTGTGTGTGTGTGTGTGTTTGAATTTGCACCTTTCTGGCTGCTTCCTGAAGACTGGATCACAATCTATACAAATTTCTATTATAGACAATAATTAAATAATTACACCCATTGTTACTATTGAATTACTTTTATCTACTGCATTCATACATGCAAACACACACACTGTCAAATATTATAAAAATAAGTTCAAGGTGAAAAAGTAATAGTTTAGATGAAAGTGGTAGTGCTATTTAGGATTAATGACAATAATATCTATCAATATATCTTTGGGTCGATCAGTTGGGTCTATCTATCTAAAAGATTTTCTTAATTTACCTAAGATGTGTGTTTTTATATTTTAGTTTTCTGGAGTTCTATCTGGAAATGGCTAAAGTTCTGGTCTAAGTTGGGTTGAATAAATCAAGACAATATGTCAAAAACAAAACCAACTTGATGAAATAATAATCTTGCAGTTCCTAGAATAGTTCAGGTAATTAAAACAAAGAGCAAAAAAGTTGCCATCGTGATGTGTAAACAACAATAAGAAACCCCAAAGGTACCAATGATTTAATGACAGAGGGAATCTATATTATGGGAATAATTGCTAAACCCTGTAAAAAAATCTTTCAGTGGTCAGCAATAAACCTCCAGACTAATGAAAGTGGCTCTCATGAGGATCAGGAAAAGAAGGCCAATAGTTCCCTCTGCTGCTGAGGATAAGTTTATTAAAGACTCCCAGTTGCATTGTGACTTCAGATCAGAGGCCATTCATCATGGGTTCTCCGAGTTCAAGCAGCAGATATGCCTGAGTGCTGCTGCTCAGAGGACTTCAGCAGTAAGCATGGACAGTAATCCAGCCTCTGTAAGGAAGCCTGGATGTGTGGGAGGCACTGAGAATGATGGCCTGCTCCCTACAATCGCCCCGTACAAGCCATCTGAGACAGAATTAATTATCAGCCATCAGCTACTGCTGAGCTTTTTGTGAACTTCTAGAGGACAGGAGGAGAAGCGACAAGTGGTGGTTCAGAGAATGGAGACTGCAACACTTTAATAAAAGCAAAGCAAGCTGCTTTGATTCATCTACTATTGAAGATATATTTAGGCTTGTTTGACATGTTGTATTTACTGTGTATGTATGTCTGCATAGCTGTAATGGTGTCTTTCTTGTCCAGTACTGTAAGAAAAAGCAATCCCTG
Source organism: Craterocephalus amniculus (assembly GCA_036024015.1). Lineage (NCBI taxonomy): Eukaryota > Metazoa > Chordata > Actinopteri > Atheriniformes > Atherinidae > Craterocephalus > Craterocephalus amniculus. Next base: position 4,646 of record JAVQJG010078398.1, on the reverse strand, counting down.
TCAAAACGAAACCAGTCTGTAGTTAATTATGTTTTTTTCCTTTTTTGAACTAGAATACTTTGTAATTTTAAAAACCCAGTTTCTATTGGTATCTAATACTTTACAAAAATAACTTGGTTTTATTCTTTCAGAATGAGCCATCTACTTCTTCTGTCTCCACATGCACAGAAGCTCCTGTATTTATGCCACTATGTTTACTACTGTGTCTATGGACAAAAAACTCTCAGTGAACTAAGAACCCCCCGAGCTTTTAAACTGCAGTACTTTGTTTCATAGGTGCATAATCTTTGTTTGGGATAGACAATACCTTCTCAGGACAGTGTACTGGACACAATGATGGAGTAATTACCTGTAGCCACTGGATCCACTCACAGACGAATGCATTGATCAGAAATAAGATCAATGCCATTAGATCCAGCTTTTTATCTCAACAAAATGTTGATGTTAATGTATGCGGAACGTTGTTTTCATCCGAGGAAACACTGGGGAGCTTTGTTCTGCCTGACGCAAAGATGCTTGGTCAAGTTTTCTGCTAATTAAAGCCAACGACCTGCCTTTTAGATCCTGTTCCCACATCGCTTTTAAAAGCGTTTTATGGTTTCTCTGTGCCGGAGCTTTTAAACAAAGTAAATTACTCTCTTCAGGCAGGTGTTTTCCCATCTGAGGCCCTGTCTGAAGAAGAGTTATTTAAATTGCAATATCCTTCATAATTACCGACCCGTATCTAACTTACCATTTTTAGGAAGAACTATAGAAAACTATAGTTTTTATTTAGTTACATACGTATTTAAAGGAACACATTATAAAACCTTTTCAGACAACTACAAGATTAGGTTTAATTGTGGGTCTTAGTCCGGCATCTGCATACAGTAGACCACCAGATTTTACACACTGAGAGGTCTGGGGATTCTCTCTCTTATACTGTCCTTATGTGGTCTTACTCTTGTCTCGTAGATCTACTATACTATACTTTTTTTCAAAAGTATAGATACATGCTCCTCAAGAGTCTATCTATCAGGAGACAGGTAAAAGAGGAATATTTTCTACCAATATTACCAAACCTTTAACTTTCCCAGAGTGTGAAAAATCTTGATGTCCTTTTTAAATGTAAGCTGGAGTTCTTTGTTCCTCATATTGGAAAATGTCATAATTTTGTCATGTTAAAAACATCACCACAGTCCAGCCATTTCTCCCTCCTGCCAGCAACGAGGTACTGATCCTTTTATTTCTAGTAAAATAAGTTTCTGCTCTATGGTCTTCCCCAAAAGTCTATTTCTAACTTGCAGTTACTTCAGAACTCAGCGGTGTGTTCTAACGAGGACCAGAGGGCAAGAACACATTACGCCGGTTTTAAAATCCCTGCATTAGTTCCTCGTGCGTTTCAGGATTGATTTAAAGGTTCAAGGACCCCAGCCAGCCCTTATCTGGGCTATTTCTGTGGTGATGGCGTCTGTGGTCATGGGTGGGTTGGCTCCTGGTGTGGATGGATCCCCAAGATATCATTTCCTCACAGCCAGGGAGAGGTACTCAAGAGGTACTGCACATGTCAAAAGTAAAGCAGTAGCTTTTTTTTTTTATTATGGGACGTCGCTGTAAAGGCATGCAGCAGTTTTCCTGGCTGTATTTTCTTGTTGATTCATATAGATATCCAAAATGACCTCAGTAAATATTTCTTTGAAACTGAAATGCAGCAATAACTTTAAGCTTGAAATTTGTTTCCCATAAATATATGCAAATTGGAACATTTTGACAAATTATTTGCTTTGTTTGCTTATTTAAACATGATTTCAGAAAAGTTGCTCTCTCTCCCTCTCTCTCTATATATATACATATATATATATATATGCATATGTGTATATATATATATATATATATATAAATTATTTTTTTTTGATCAGAATGAGAGTTTAAAAATGTGGTTAAATGTTATATTATTTTCCTTTAAAAATGAGGACAACTACACTGACATCAGCTAACTGGAATTTAAAAGGTTAAAATACTCATTATATTACTTGGGATGGGAATATTCGGCAGCTTTGTGCAAAGCTGAAGTTTATGAGGAAATTTATGGGGGGAAAAAAGCACAGGCTAGTTATTCTTAGGGGAACCTCTAGCAAAGGCTGGTTATGTTTTCAACACCAGGATACAAGTTTAAGAACAATTTGCAGAAAATGTTTTTTACTTAATTTATTTTCACCCCATTGTTCCATGAATTCAGGCCATTCTTTCAGCTCCTTAACAAACCAACATTTTATGATAACAATTCCTTGTAGGTTTCAAACCAGAACAGCATCTTGATTGGGGTTTTCTTTTTTTCATACACCTTTCATGGGCAAATCGGTGCCATTTCAACACTTTCACAGCAGTGCAGTCTTCAAATGTAATCATAAGTTCTGTGGGTTTGTTTTTGGTCAGACAATATTTGAAAAAAAATGACACATGAAATAAGAAAAAAGCTTATTAAATTTACTGCTAACTTTTTTGTTTGTGCATTTACTCTTACCTTGACTCAAACTGCACAGATGGGGTGTGTCAGATGAATAAAGAATATATGTAGAATATCAGGGACAACAAGTTGTATAATTATTTTAGCATGTTTCTGTTCACAGAAAAAGAGCAAAATGAAATCAGTGAATAAATCGGAGTGAAACGCTGGCTCTGATTATCCTGTACAAACATGGATGTGGGAGGTAAATTTCTAAATCACATTAAGTCCCCCGATTGTTGTGATCCATGGTGAATTAGGCTTCATAATGAAGGAGTCAAATATACGGCAACGCTTAATGCTGCTGGCAGTTTAAGCATTTGTGAGAGTCCTCTGAGAACCACACCGTGGCTTTGTTTATAATTACACTTCCACATTCAAATCAATTCTTTTCTCTTGCTCGACTGCTATGTGTTACATGCAGTGTGACAGCCTCCCCCTCCCACTCAATGCCTGCCAATTGTGAGAGAAAGCAGGCCTCCTCTTCCCCTGCTCCCTTCTTCGGGTGGCCTCAGTCAAGTCCTCTTGCAGCCAGATGCGTTGCAGTGACAGGTCTGACAGCAGGCTAACCTCCTGCTGATGTCTTCTCTTCAACAAGAATAGCAGACTAAGGTGTCAAATTTCGGGCAGTGCCAGCGGGGACGGGACACTGTGACATGATAACCCATATGATAATTAAAAGATTTCAGTCCATAGATGTATGAAATTTTTTATATTGATGCCAGGAAAGACTGGAAAAAATGTCATGAATGCAAATGGCAGAAGAAAATAAAATCCATCATAAAAGATGATATTTTTTTTTTACTTTAATTAATTTTCTTGAAAAATATTATCAGTCATAAAGATAATATTAGTAGTAATACTGAAATATTAGTAATGAATTGTGAATGACACATTTTTAGTTTTAGCCCAGGTACATAATGAAAAGAAAGAAGACAATCACCACCTGACTGCTGCCTGAAAACCTGCAGACACACACTGTCACACTGAGAAAATGAGAAAAACCTCTGAGGACTCTGAACCTGCCACTTCATGATTTACTCCTTTCTCTCTCAACCTTAATTATCTGTTGAATGTTTGCAAAAATCAGCTTTTCCTGTTTACATGAAGTAGGTTGTAAAGCAGTTTAGAAATAAATCCATATATAAACAGTATGTATATTCATATTTATTCATCAAATGTGGGGATGGTGAATGGCCATCCTCTGCAGTCACCCAAACCTGTCTTATCCCAAATAAAAATGTGGTTCAACCAATGAGTTTAAATTTTTATAATGTAGAAGTATTACGAAACTGAATAGCAACGTATGTGTAAAGGTTTGCAGTTTTGCAGTAGGAAAAATAAATTAATTTAAGATTTTGTGAATCTGAATTTTGTTTTCATTTTGTAAGAGTTAAAAAAAATTTTTAAAATTAACTTTAATGCCGAAGACGTAGTTTTAAAAACTGTAGAAGCATTAAGATATATGTGTTGGCAAAAGTAACTACAAACAAAATAAAAGAATGACAGGTCCATGTTCTGCTTCACTCCGCTATTTCTTTGTGGAATAATACTACAGTCCAGTCAAACCAGGACGACAGCCTGAAATAACACTGTCTCTCGTTGAGGTCAGCTCGTCATCCTCCTCCGACACACTACCTCTCTGCTTCTTAAACTGAAGGCAATGCTGCTTTTTTCTTTTCTTGATCAGATTGTGGATGTCGTCCGTGTAACGTGTTTAAACTGTGCCCCACATCTGCTTTCATTCTTCCTGGATGCTGATGTGCCGGTTAGACATGCAATAAACTAGTCTAGGCTGAGGCGCGGGGGGCCCGCTGTGTGAGATCATGCCCCCAGGGTTCAACCGGAGCCATCAGGGTTATGGGATCTGCTCATTTCTGCTCATTTGTGCCCAGAAGATTTACAAATGGCAGATGAAAAGAAAATATAGCTGCAAACACTGATTAGAAGGCGAAGTGGTTCAGCCAGGCACAGTCGCCATGGCAACTCATTGTGTCATTATTAAACGTATGACTAAAAGCAGTCAAAGGAAACAAATGGTTTCTCTAACCACTTTTTATTGGAAATGCTTGTCCAGGCTGGTTTTCTGAACCTGGTTGGGTTTTTGTGTTGCCAGAAAACACGTGTGTGTGTGTGTGTGTGTGTGTGTGTGTGTGTGTGT
>JAVQJG010078397.1:0-15309 GCA_036024015.1 Craterocephalus amniculus | reverse complement strand
TATTAGTATAGGAGGCTTGTTTTGTGTTTGGTTATTTACCTGAGGGCTGGCCACCCTAGTTTTGTTTTGTTTAGATATTTTGAACTGTGATTATTTGTTGTGGGGCAGCTCCTTATCTCCCTCCCCCAACTCTGGTCAATACCACTTGTCTGTATACCATCCGCCCCGTTGTCAACAATAAATTCAGTGTTCCATTTTTCTAACATCATTGCCGAACTCTTTTTGTTGCCGACCTAAAAAGCCTAGCTGAGCCGGGTCGTAACAATAGCCAAACCAAAAGGTAGAGATGGCCCACCACAAACGTTCTCAGATCCATAGTCTGATCTACTGTTCGGTTCACAAAAAATAAAAAGTGACTGAATGCATGTTTGAATACAATTCAGTTTGTTCCTTTTATTTCTTTTCTTTTCTTCTTTTAAAAAACAAAAAACAAAAAAAAAACAATATAGTGATTACACCTCCCCTCACCTTTGTTTGCCTTCTGCACTCACTCACACACTGGGGGGGGGGGTCAGTTTGTTTCTGGAGTCATGAACTGTACTTGTGTAACTGACTGACAGCTACCCTGCTGTCAGTAAATACAGGATTTATGGAGCACAGTACCTGGCCCAAGGCGTTTCAGCACATCGTGCATGTTTGTGTTTTGTTGGTGCATGTTACCTTTCTCACCCTGTGGCTCTCAGTGCACTGACTGGATTATGACCAACTTGAGATGATTAGAAGGCAGGAGGAGGCAGAGGTGCACAGCTGAAGTGTTTCAAGGTTTCAGTCCTGTCTCACCAAGTTTCATCAGTTTAGTCCAGAATCATACAGGCAACCTGAGCTGCCTCCACTGGTTTTGCTGGGAAATTTTTCATGTGACTGCAAATGAAAATGTGGGACGATCTAAAACCTTTTATCTAAATGTTTTAACCTCTGATTTTGATTGATTCAATAAAAGTAGGCAGAACTTAATCAAAATTTTAACACAGTTTTACAAGTCTAATCCTATGGTTGTAAGAACATAAATATTTAACCTGTTGGTTGCACTTTTTGTCATGCAAAGTCATGTACAAACAAATTACATGTAATGATACATGTTTTATAAGAGATCTTAAGAGTATTTTTCAGAAAGAATGAGGATTATGAAGGGAAGGATGTAAAGTATTTTCTTGATTTCTGAATGCATATGGATTTTAATCTACAAAGTAATAAGATAATTGTTTAAACAATCTTATAAACGAATCCCTATATATATTCCCATCCCATAATGCCTTAATCTAAAAAGAAGAATACATTTTATATGCAGGGGGATAACAAAGCAAAAAAGTATGGATAAGCCTGCAGCTGCAGGTGTTTCTGATCCCCAACTGTTCCAGGCAGGATTGTCATAATAGTGCTTCTCTTCACCACTGCCTCCAGATTGTCCAGTTTTACCCCAATATCGGAGCTATTCTTCCTCACAGCATGTTAAGTTTAATGGTTTTCCCAACCTTGATCCCCCCATCCCCAGCACCCAGGGGAAAAAAAAAGGTCGTCCACTGACTGCTTCACTGAGTGAAAGAGTCCGATTCCTGTCAGTCTGCTGTCAGGAGCGATCCCCTGCAGCGATAGCAAGGATCTGCACTCCTCACATCAGTGCACTGAGACACTGATTGAAAGTTTTTAATTCCAGAGACTGCTGAACCCGCATCCGCTTTCATCTGGAGCGCTGTTTGTGTCTAACTGGGAAAGGAAACTTCATGCACCCTGATACTGTTGTTTTCTGCCATTGGTAGATCGTATAGTGGACATGTCGAAGAGCCCAAAGTCTCAGAATAGCTCTAAAAAAGCATGTGAAAATTGATCATTAAACCATAAATTGCAGATTAAAAAATATAGTTTTATCTCTGTGTGTGTTTATATGCATGAATGATAGCATGTGATCCTTTGTGTGCTCTTTGTAGATTCAGTCGTTCATTTTCTGTTCCACTCAGTCCAATTCAGGATAGTCTACCTGCAATTATCAGGTGAGAGGCAGGGTACATGATGCTCTTTGTAGATGTTTCTATTTTGTTTATGGTGACATTTGATGAACGACAGTTTCTCCCCCATTTCTGTTCCAAACATTCCTAATAGGAGCAAGTTTGACATTCACGCCCCGAGTAGCTCTTGTCTCCAGACTGTAAAAGCACATCATTCTTGACAGCACATGGAATGTCTGAAGTGGCATGGGGCCACTCCAAAAGCTGGCAGTAGTCTCATTATACGATCTGTACACCCCAGCAGGGAGCAACAGTCCCACGTTAAGCATGCAGCATTTTCCTCGTTTAACCCTTCTCCCTTCCACATTGCTCAACTCAAGCAAGATTTTCTCAAGAGACGGTTGTCTTGATTTCTTGGGCATGTTCCAAAGCATGTTAAGTAGGCCAAGGAGTTATTCTGATGGGTTAGGTTACTGCATCCGGTGTTGTAAGGGCTTAACGACCACAAAATATCCCATTTCTAGATTTGAAGATTTCTCAAACATAGTGAATCTCAAGCTGATGTTGCCAAATGCTGCGGAGTGAAACTGATCACATCAAACATTATTTCCAGAGGCTAAATGTTAATTCTTAGTCAGAATGTATCGATATTTAGCAGAAAGTTTGTGTTCACGTGGGACATCGGGGTTGGGTGTTATATGTGTGCATGTGGTTATCTGTGTATGGATGTGGTGTGTGTAGTGTGTGTAGTGGGGTAAATTCAGCCAAATTTGATCAACAAAGCAGCCCACAGCTTTTTAATGATGCAACAGCCCGTATTTTCTGCCGGGTGAGATCTGACCTGAAAAACCACAAATGTTATTTATTTGAGACCTTGAGCTGTTTCTGAGGAAATCATGAAATGTCCCAATAAAAACAGACAAATTGTACTTTTTACACACCTAAATTTAAAAATAGGTCAACAATATGAGGGATTTATACACTCAAATAAAGGTATTGTGACAAAATAAAACATCTGTTTTTTTCTTTAGTTCTTGTCGTGGTTTTAAGTTGGACTTCCTTGCATGTTTAAGAAACTTCCCAACAAAAAAAAAAAGAAATATTGCCTTTGTTTGGTTATTTCTTCTGTTTGATAATACTTATTGGTGTTGAATTATTCATCGTTGAAAAGCCTGACTACTTTGCACAGAGGTTTAACTTTCGAGATTGTGCTGATGTGGAATAAGCAACACAGCCAAACAAGCTTCCTGCAATATTCTCCTGTTGGTGTTCAGCAGGGCTGGATGATTGCACTCTACCACAGTAATGAGGAAAAATCACACATACTACCCATTTTTACACTTCAGGGACCCCAATAACATGTGAAAGATCCACATGCAGCCAAAACAGCTTGGTAACCCCTCCTCATGCTAATCAGCAGCCTGGTCACATTTTGCTGTGGGATGGCATCCCATTCCTCAACTATGTGTTGAAGGTCAACCAGTGTGGTTATGTTGGTCATTCAAGAATGAGCAAAACACCTCAGCTGTTCCCACAAAGGTTCAGTATGTTGAGGTCAGGCCTACCAGAAGCTCAAAACAAGAGTAACAGCTTGGAGCAGAAAAAGATGTTTTGGCAGAAGTTTTTCATGAGCTCAGCCCACACACTCAACTCCGCTGCTTATCCCACTGCTGTATTTTCCGTACAAATGTGGTGTGGTGCCATTAAAAAAAGAGGACAAGCAGCCGTTCCATTAGATTTATAGCCAAGAAGTGTTGTTGCAACAAAGAAATAAACCACCAAACACGTCTTTTCTTTTTGTGCTCATTTGTATTCCTTCTATAAGAAGATTTTTTCATTCTGCCCCACATAATGTCCTAATCATATCCAGTCTTTCTTCCTGTGTTATTCAGCAGATGTTATCTCCTTATGCTTTCCGTTGTGTTTGCTTCCTGCCTTCCTGTCACACCTGGTCCTCATTACTGACTGTCACACCTGCTTCTTGTTTGTCATAAGTCTCTCACTATATCATCTGTATTTCCTTTTGTTACTTCTCGAGTCATTATTTGTCATCACTGCCTTCAGCTTCAGTCATTTTGTCAGTCTGACAAATAACTTTCCGAACCACGTAGGCTGACAATCTGAAGGTCTTCAGAGCCATGCATGGCCCTCTCTTGACTGCTAAATAAACCATACTTGCAACAACCTTTCTAAAAGCACCAGCAGGTATGGGTGTTTATTCAAAAACAGTTGTGGAATCTCAAATGTCATTATTCTGCAGCCGTGATCACTTTATTCTCAAGGTTGTCCCACAGCTAGAGGTCATGTCATGTTGGCAGCTGGTTCTGTGTTGGATTATGTAGCAATGAACCCAAACTCTGCTGCCTTTGTTCTTTAATGGAGTTGAAGAGTAACCATACATCTAAGCGCTGATATACAATACTGCTCTGTCCCACTGCCATGCCAACATAAAGAATAGCCTATACAGATGTCAAACCAATGTAATGACACCTCGTAATCTGACATGGCAAAATCCCCCGGTCTACATCACAATGCTGTATCAGAATGTGAAACCATCTTCACCCTGCTTGGAGTTGATGAAAAATATTTGCTTTCAGGAGCCATAAATGTGGATAATGAGAAGAAAAGACAGAGAAAGAGAAAAGATTTTATGAAAATATCCTTGATTATGTGCAAAGGGCCTTGTCCTTCCCTGTACAGGTCCAGTATGGTTTATAATCTTGGCCACCATTTCCACCATTCTAACATTTCATGGATGGTTTTAGGGTTGAAGCACTTTCCACTCTGATGGAGCTCCTTGTTGTAGAGCTGAAGGAGACTGCTGCATCATGTGGTCAACAACACAACTGTCACACTCTTCAGCATGAGTTATATGAAATGGTTGAGAAATTGTAGCAAATGACGTATTGATTTGCCTAACCTTGTTATTAAAGCAACCTACCTATTCATCTTTTTTAGATGAGAGCCGATATTCATGGCACATTTTAACAGCAGAGACTCTGAGCTGTGTGGATGTATGTGTGATCGTTGTTTTTTTCTCCTCATCATCTCAATCTTTATTAAAATCAGTTTTAAAAAATACATGTTAGCAGTCCCAGTCACATCCGATTGTCCTTTTGCTTTATTCAAGGAGAATGTTAAAAACATGTGTGTGTGGTTCTGGGTGTGTGTGTGTATTTGTGCATCCATCTTCCCTCCTCTCTCCTCCCTCCCAGTTTTAAGCCCAGTGCTGAGCCACTAATGGAGGACAAGCCTGTTAGAGCAACACGCCACGCTATGCCAGCAACACACAAGGGACCCACACACACATCAGCTCACACACACACACACCAGTACACAGGAAGACTGACACAAACAGAGACCGAAGACTCACACATTCTCCCCCCAAAAATTACTCCCAGAAATCCAACGAAATTCAGAGCACATACACACAGATGACTACTCAGGGAAATGGCGAACATTCACTTCCATAATAGGCAACACACACACACACACACACTAAACACAGCCTCCCACACATCCCAGCAGAGAACACCACCATGGCAACAGCCTCAAACAGCTAATCTATTCAGTGATGCAGCAGCCATCTCCCAGCATGAGCAGTGCGTCCAATTCTACCTTCATTTGTTTGTCAGTTGTTATGAAGTTGACAGCAATCCAGCAGAAAGCAGCAGTGCCATTTAGAGCGGCTTCAGACCTCTGCACCATCCGAGACTTCACACAGCACAACTTTGGAGCAGAGTGCTCCGGGCCGGAGGGAAATCATTGTTAAATGTTTGACCACGTTGCTGCAGGCACCCACAGTAGTGTGTTTTAACAGCAGTACAATGTCAGCAAGAACTCTTAAACTCTGTTTGGAGTTTCACTGGTGGCTGTTTCCAGTCACCAAAACTTGAATATCATACGGTGGATGTTCACGTTGATCTCAGACAGCTGCTCTGCATTACTTTGGTGTATAAACATACAAGTTCTTTACCAGGAGAGCAGAGAGAAATGTCTCCGATGTAAAGATCAGAGCTGTGCTGCAATATTCTGTCATTTCAATAGATAATTCAGTGTAGGCTGACTTTATTAATTCTACTACAATTGCTACAGGGGTGGATGTAAGAAGATTATCACTTGGTGAATTAACTCATTTATTTCCATTCATTTTTAGATAGAAATGATTAATTATTTCTATCCAAAACATTTATTAAAATTGAACTGTGTTGTATCCTTAGAAAGCCTGATTAGTCATCTTTACAATGAGGTTTAACATGTCAGGATTGTGCTTCTGCATGACGAGTAACACAGTGGTACATAAAGGTAGTGCTCCCAAAAAATGTGCCAAATTCTCCTGCAATATTCTTCCGTTGGTTTTCACTTCACTAGTTTTGAGATTTTATTTTTGTTATCCTCCAGGAAGACAAAAGTGTTGCACTCTGGCTGTTACAGTAGGTGGACATATAAGAATGAGATTCTGGAAATCGGTATCTCCAGAATCTGGGAACCAACTCCTTCCTGCAGGAAGACAAAACTCCCAATTAGAGCCAAAATCATCACATAGCACCTCCAAGTGGAGAAGATGGAAGGCACTACTGTACGTCCAGACCTCAACCCAACTGAGGACTTCAGCATGGATGTTCTGTTTGTGCTAGTGTCCAGCACAACCAGGTTGGTTGACTTCCAACAACTCCCAGTTGGGGAAAAATGTGCAAAATGGGACCAGTCTGGTGACCAGCATGAGGAGGAGGTGCCAAGCTGTTGTGATTGCATATGGATGGTGTAAAATGAATTAATTACAACATTTTTACCCTGTGAATTCTCCTCATTATCTCATGTTATGGATTTATGGAGGGATGCGATGTACTTGAACATGAGCTCCATGGTTATCTGAGCAGACATGCACATTGCAGCATTTCATTAATGACCAAGATAGTCAAAATTAAACTGTGATCAACAAAATAATGTTTCCATGGATGGCTTATTTTATGGGATCATATTCACACATTGATTAAGCAAAAATTGCCAGCAGAGGTCCGGTGAGAATTCCTTCGGTCTTATAATTAATGTTACACTAACATGAGATAATATCAGCTGCAAATGCGAAAAAAAACATTTTTAAGGAAACAACAACAGGCCATACTTTAAAGCAATTAGAAAATGAAAGAACCATGTGAGACAATCCGGCGCTGTGCAGCAGAAAAAAGTCTTACCATGGGCATCTACAGGACCGATGAAAACAGTCAGAAAAACCCTGCATAAGTCCAAAAAATGGGTTTAACTTGTATTACCGGTTCTTTCCTACAGTTTTCTACTGAGCAAAGTCATCTAACCAATCATTCATGTTCAGCTAGCAGACTCTTTATTCAAGCCATTATAACTTTCTTCTGAAATGTTCCTTTTTTTTATTTATATGTTACTTTTTGTCAGTTAATGCTGAGCAATCTGCTGTGGGAATGTTGTTGGATCCTAACATATCTATAACTGAACTAATGCAGTTGCATTAGCTTTATAAATGCCTTTAAGCCTGTGACTGGAGCAGAAATCATTTCAAGGTTCAATATCAACAAAACGTTCAACATGCAAGAAAGAGCTGCCATCACCTCATGTTCATCAGTTAAAAACAGTTTAATACGGTTCAAAATTCACAGAAAATATCCATGCCACTCACTCAGGATGGGGCTCTTTTCAACTCATTCATGCACAGCACTGGAGCTGACAGAGTGCAGGACTTTTTGATTTCTCTTATAGGCACTTCAGCTCAGCACAGGGAGGATGTCAAATCTAAGAGCAATGGTCAGGATGCTTTGGTGTCGTACCTTAATACATTGAGCGTGTTTTTTCATGTGCTGGGTTAATCACTTGGTGGTTAATCCCAACTGAGCAGCAAATAATAAAACAAAAACAGTCTGGAGCAAAAACCTAGTCTCAAGGGTGGAAGTCATGCAACTGTGTTCTCCATCTACTCTGTAATATAATTTTATGGACTCAAGCAAGGAAAAAAGAAAAAAAAAATTAAATATGAAAATGGAATCATAATGTTTTTTCACAAAACTATCAAGGAGCAAATACGGCCCTGTAAGGATGCTGGGGAAGTGGCAGTGGAATAAGCAGCTGTAAATATCTGGGGTTCACCTTTGGATCAGGACCACTTTATCTGCATCTATTTTTGCCCTGAACTTTGCAGCTTGGATATCAGTGTACCATGTGTGCAGGGCTCTATATTCACTTTTATGGTCACTTTTCAATGTGGCTAGTAAATTCAAAAAGTTACCGGCCAATCAGATTATCCGCTAGCCATATTTATTTTCAAGGAAAAGTACATTTCTGACATTTAGCTGACACTTTTATCCAAAGCAACTTACAATTGAGTTTTACCAGCGGTGCCATCACTCGAGGCTAATGAGGGTAAGGTGTCTTGCCCAAGGACACAACAAGCAACTGAGGTGGGAGTAGGATTCAAACCTCAAATCTTCTGTTTCAATCTAAATTAGCTTCATGATACTGTCTGGGTGTTGGTAAGGTTCCATTTTTATTTTGTTTGTATGGAAGTCTTAATTTCATGAATTCTTGTTTCAAAAAAGAGTTTTTGAGATAACTATTATTTAACATTTTGTGAATACATTTAAATGAATAATTTAATGATTAAATTTATTAAGTCTGAACATTATGACACTATAAATATTTCTAATATTTATATTTGATAAATTCTCCATTTTACTGCTAAATGCAGATGGTTATTTTTCAGTGTTTGTACATTTCTCCACTTTTTCGGAAGTGCCTGCATTAAAATCCAGCTTCCCAGTCTTTGTATTGAACCTGGACTGTATACCACAACTCTGTCTTAGGAGCACATTTCCCCCTTATTTTTGTACAAAGGTACAGTCCTCTTTCTCTAGCATGTTATTGGCTGCTTGTTGTGCCAGTCAAACTAAAGTTCCGCCCACTGTCCAGCAGCTGACTTTCTCTGAATAGGAGTCAGATTTTGCTCTGGCTTCATACTCATCAGTCAGCAAAATGGCAAGTAAGTTTTATTTTTTGCACCTGCCAAACAGAAGGTTTTATTGGCATTTAGTGGGTTGGCATATGTTAATTTAGAGCCCTGCATGTGTGACCTCCATTTTTGACAGCAGAACTTTAAAAGTTTCCTAAACCTGAAAACTTCTGACGCATATGGATGAAACGGTGACTCTCATTTAAATTCCCAGTGTTAAAATTGCTTTGTAAAGTCCCTGAAGCAGAGAAAACATACATGAGTCCAGGAGCGTCACATGACAGCTGCATTTCATTTTGAGATTCTGCATTGCATAACAACAAGCAACTAGTTATCAATACACTGACCATTTTGAACACAGACCATGGGTGGTTCAGCAAAAAAATCTAAGCGAACTTTATCAGAGGAAATACAGAAAAAGAGAGAGAGAGAGAGAGAGAGAGAGAGAGAGAGAGAGAGAGAGAGAGAGAGAGATAACACAAAAGTCAACCTTGGACTGACTTTTACTGTCCAAAGAGAGCTAAGAGAAAAGGCAGGATGCGAGACCAATGCTAAATGAGGCTCCGATAGAGGTGTAAAAAATCTGCCAAAGATCAATAGTGCCACTTAAAGCTTTATTCCTGCTCCAGTCATTGGCTTCTTTAAGGCAAAGTTAGTTTGCCAGAGTTAGGATTAAGTGATAATTTTGTTTAAAATGCATGATAACACTCTTTGTGTCAGTATGAGGTAAAGGAGCGACATCAGGTTTTTGTGATTCAGAAACAATGAGTTGGCTCATTTTCATGGTTTAAAGACTGGTAAAATTGATATTCTTCTTGTAAACTTAGAGGGTTAAAAAACAAGCTCCTGTGCAGCTGGCTGAAGCGTGCAAACATGGCACCTAATATAAGGGCGGTGATGGCCTACAGTAACACACCCTCTGTGTATTTCAGAGATGACAGCAGATTTAACAAATATTTGCAATGTTTTATGTTTTAGCAATATAGCTGAATATAAGAACCTCATTCTCATCATTCTAAAAGAGGTACTGACCACTTTTGTCTGCTTTGTTGAGCTTATGCACCCTGATGGCACATAACATTATTCAAAACTTCAACAAGAATTTTAGGAACACATTAACATCTTTTTTGGTTCAGCCATAACATGATAACAATGTATGTTTACTAGAGCAGCTCTATAAAAGCAAGTTAACCTTCTTTAAGAAGAAAGAAGTACAGTAGCTCTTTCCATCTTTTCACAGGTCTGATCAAAAATGTCTCCTCCCAACCGTTAAACATTTAGAGGAAACTGGAGTTGGAGGACAGAGGAGTAGAGGAACAGAGGATGTGAAAAGGGAAGGAGGGGAAAGAGTGGCATGTTAACGGGAACCAAGCATGGCAAATTGGAATGAATTTTCCGCCTGCGCGGTTTCAATACACAAACCCATGCGTACATAACCGTGCTTAATAAGTGCCTGGGCTAATGCATTGAATAATCTTCTCTAAATTAATATGTTAGACACAATTGCCTGGTAATTAATTCTTGTCACAGCATATCCAAATGAGAAGATTAATTCAGATGTGTCAATCATAAAACCTGGAGCCTGAGGCAGATTATTGCCCGGTGTGATGTGATGCTGTAAGGGTGATGATGTTGTTATGTGAGGTGGTATATGTCTGCTATGTATAAACATCCATTACCTCGGCTCTTTAAAGACCCAGTGAACAGGGCTGGTCATCAAATGAAGGTCATTGTGATGACGGGATGGAGGGAAAGGCAGCAGCCTTTTGTTTTATGGCTTCATAAAGAACATAATGTCTCCACGGACTCTTCAGCCATCCAACATCCACCCACCATTCACTTTCACGGCTTTTCCTTTCCCACACTTGTCTTACTTCCTCATTGTTTCTCAGGGTTCCCATTTCGATAAAAACTGCAGCTTAAATCCACACACCGATGAGCATAAAGGCCCACAAAATTTTATTTCTTCCAAAGAAGCCTTCATTTTGGTTCCCTTTAGCAATGACTTGTGAAAAATGGGGATTAATAGAGCTTAAAGAAGCTGAAGTTTATCACCCTGATGTAACATTTGTGAATAATTTTCTAGAATACATTTCTTTATCTTAATTTATGTTCCTATTTAGTAAAATTGTTTTCAGTTATACAGAAAAACACATGCTGAAATATTCTATAACAAAATACTTTTTAAACTTGTCAGCTCACAGCCTATCAGTTCAAATCCTCTACATATTTTAATTAACTTTTATGCACAAAGACATCTTTTCATTGCTTTGTGGACTTTTAATAGAAGTTTGCAGATGCAGAAACAATCTGTCTTTGCTGACAGTGGCTTCCAGATGTTTTCCTGAGCAAATTCATTAAAATTCCAGACAAAATGATAGTTTATAAGATGCAGAGCTGTCTGTTGGCCTGGGAATAATAACCACACTATTATTGTTTTTACTCTTGTCAAGTGTATATAGACATTTCTGCAGATTGTCTGAGTTTTTTTCATGACATCATCCAACATATATAATGTAATGCACCAATTCTTTGAAAATTTAAATTGAGGTTTTTTTAATTTCCTGAGCTTTGCAGTGCCTAGCATTTAATGATTGATTAGCTCTGTATTTACAGTAGGAGGCATCCACCCAGGTCCCACAGGGAGTATCCTGCAAAGACAAGAGCAGAACCATAAAATTCAACACCATAAATACGCAATCTGAGCTTATCTACTAGAAGGAAATCTTGTCCATCTGTCAAGCAATTTGAATTTCTGGTTGCAATTCTTTCTAATTTGTTGAAAAAATATGTGATTAGGAGGAAAAAGAAGATTTTAAATGCAAATATGCTCCATACAAATGTGCTATAACACTACCGACCTAATCTCCCCCTTGTGAAGGTGGCATTTGGGGTAATGATGTTGTAAAGTCCTCTGAAGTCTGGAGAATTGGGATGCAGCTGATGAGGAGGTTAAATGACTTATAATTAGTAACTAAATACTTAGATGGGTTAAACTTAGAGAATGACTTTCATGTTCAAGTAAAAAGCTACAGGTAAGACACAAAAACTGCAGGAATCTCACTTCTGTAAATAATACAGGACGTCCAATGATGACTTAAGGTGAGTGCTGATTCACTGGGATGTCCAAATGAGTGGTTTTAATAGCAGTGATGTAGTTTTAAATGTATAAAAATATATTAAGATATCAACTATATAGTCCTTTTTGACAAAGTTAGTGGATTGATTCCTCAAGATTTCAGTTGGAGTGTCCTTAAGCACAACACTGAGCCTCTCGTTGCCTCCTGATGTTTCTATCGGGGTATAAACGAGCGTGACAGATGAGAAGAAGCAATAGAAGTGCTGTATGAATGTGTGTGTGACTGGGTGAGTGCGGCATAGTGTAAAAGTGCTTTGAGCGATCAACACAAACCAAACCATGCCCTGCTATGTTTTCATGAATTTAATCAAGATTACTTCTTGTCCACTGAAGCTTATTTAGAGTAAAGATGCACAACGTGTCAGTGGAAAGGCAACTTCTGTCAAAGGAGAAAGTTCTGCTAGCAGCTTTATGGATGTCCCCATCAGGTTGAAAAATAGCCATAAGACCTCCATTCATGCATGTTTCAGTGTCAGTCACTAAGGGACAGATACCATCATGGCTCACAGCACCTTTACAGTCCAGCAATAACGGTTATTATCACCATATTTCACTTGTAATGCTGCTGACATCCAGAGAACCCATCCAAACATTCTCACTCACAGCGCATAGACATGCTGTGGATGCATGCATTTTCTCTACAGGCACACACAGCGACTGTCTGCCTTCCAGCTGCTATACATAACACATCTCCCAGCCTCCACTTTTTTTAAACAACCTGCGATATTTCCCGTCTGCTGCCCCCCCCCCTTTTTCTGCCTGTGATATTTTTAATAATGAAGAAGAAGAAGCAATATATCCCCGAGCTGAGGGAGCGATAGAGGGTTAAGCATATTCTGCAGCTAATTGCGCTTTCTGGTTTTTAATAAAGAAAAACCACATGCCTGCAAGTCTGTTTGCATGTGTAGGAGGGTATGTATGCACCTGCATATGCACATATGAATGCAAGTTTGTTTTTTACCGTATTCAATAGGTTGGTTTGTGTTTTGGTCAATAGATCCAGGGTTTGTACCAGGAAAAGCAAATCGCTCTATGCTGTTTAAATGACTGAGCTCACAGTAGTTTTCAGAAAATACAGCCTAAACATCCTCATTCCTGATTCGTCACATGGCTACAGCTGCTTGGTCATGAGCCCATTACATCAATTTTCAACGCACAGGAACATGCTGCATGTTGCCAGTTATTATCCTCGGTACTGTGAGGGACGCTCCTCAAATAGTGAACAGTGATATGAAAACATAATTCTCATTGACTAACAGATGTGTGTAAAGAGCCTGAGGGAGAGGAAGGGATGCATGCCTAACAAATAAGAATACGACTCATCCTCACGTGCAACCCTAAGATGGCTGTTGTTTTTTTTCATTCTGTTTGGATATCGTCCCATAACTGGGCTGCTTTGTTCTCCATTAAAATCAATTAGTTTAGGTAATGAGGAAAAAATGTGCTTATGCTTTCAAATGCATTACAAATTGCACTTTAAACATTAGCATGGTGAGGCGTCGTGCAGCTGGTAATGTTACATATCTGAGAAGTTCTGCGTGTTGAATAAGTTTCTTGCTGACCAGTGTAAATAAGACTTGATTGATAAACTTGAAAATATTGTGATCCAAGCACAAAAGTGTATGAATGTGTGTTACATTTAATCTTTTCCATGGTTCTTATTGTATTTTGTTGCATTTCTGTCCTTTAGATGGATTGCTGATGAGCAGCACTATATTTTAGCTGTGGTGGTATGAAAGTGCTTTATAAATTGGCCCTATATGGTACGGTTATGTCGGCCCTGCGACAGACTGGCGACCTGTCCAGGGTGTACCCCGCCTCTCGCCCCTTGACAGCTGGGATAGGCTCCAGCACACCCGCGACCCACTTGAGCCAACTGTCACAGCAGCGCTCTGAGCCTGACTTCCAACGAGCTCCTTCACGCAGCGACCTTTTATTTGAGACCGTGAGCAGCTAAGCATACAACGAGAGATCAAAGGTTATTACACCAATAAACCCCTCCCCGCCCTAAGGAGCAAGACGGCATGAGAAAAGTTTATAACAACAACATCAAACACCCTCTAGCCCTAATGAGCAAGATTTCTCACACCCTGGTTCTGTGGGAAAAAGAGGTTTCCCAGCTGTATATACAGGAACTCAGTTTAACATATGTTAAAGATCTACAGAGGGTAACATGTGAGTAAACACTTGATAGTTACCAAAATAAATGATGATAACTGAACCTCTCTAACATTCCCTCCTGTTTATCATTTATTCATCCTCGTAAAAATCTTAACATTCTACTGATGCTTTCATATGCAGATGCAAAACCCCAGTGACATGATGTAATCTTCTGGGGAAACCATCGTACATCGCCCCGTTGCCTCGGCGACGTCCCACCATTTTGACTGTGGGCATGTCAGCATCGTTGTAGAATGGCAGGAGCAGTTCACCTCGGAATACAGAAGAGACAATTATTATGAATAAACAAATAACAAAAAGGTGAACTATGAAATCAAACAGTGAAAATAGTTAAAACAATTATGATTATAGTGTCAATAATCATGATAAAATCTACATATATATAGAACCTTATTGATCACTGACTTTGATACATGACAAAACATGATTGAGCAAATTAAAACAACTTTAACAGCAGGAGGATTTAGTAAGTCCTGATATGGATGGAATGACATCGTTCCATGTCTGATACAACTTTCCCATTTCTACCCCTGGTCTCATCACACATCTGTTGACACACAAGTGACATCAATTCACTTCATGTAAAGTGGGTAAAGTGGGTAATGTGTCTTGCAAGAACACAACAGCTGTCCTGTGGGAGCAGGAATTGAACCTCCAACCTTCAAGCCATTCGACCTGCTCTACCCCCAGGGCCTCCCATTTCCCAGCACAGCGGTTTACCCCGTGTTCACACCGGACAGCGGAAAAATTGTACGCGCGTACAAACTCAATGTTAAGTCAATGTACAGCCGCGGAAAAACGCGAGTTTGCTTGGGGTGGCGCGTTCCGAGCGGATTTGCGGCGCGGAGCGCCCCAATCGAGCAGATTTTCCGCGCGAATGAAGCAGATTTTCCGCTGGAATGAAGCGCATTTTCTGCGCGAATAGGGCGTTTTCCGCCTCTCCGCTCGAGTTGAAAATTTTGAACTCGAGCGGTTTTTACGCGCAGAGAATCCATAGAAACTGATAGCAGGAGCTGCAGCTGCTGCAAACAAGTGATGACAGCTTACTGACATCAGCTCTGATAAACAAA
>JAVQJG010078388.1:0-27075 GCA_036024015.1 Craterocephalus amniculus | reverse complement strand
ATATTTCATCTTAATACAATATAAAAATCTGTGATAAGTTGAATAAATCAATGAGATTAAATAAAGTGATATATGTCAATAAGTGAATTAACTCAATTTTATAAATCATAAACTCAGGCAGAATATACTTTAAACTGCTCTTATTTTACCCCAACCTTTGCTTTTCTGTACTCCTTTGCTCTTAAATAAAAGGTAAAACTATGAAGTATTTGTTATATTTAGGTTATTAGGTTATCATTTTACTGGCTCAGACACCTGGGATTAAATTGTGCTGTATGTGGCGCCTGAACTAAAGTGAGTTTGATGTAAACTTGATGTTTAATTTGTAATTACTAATTCAGAATTAAATAATATGGAATTAACATCTTCTCCTTTGGGTTTACATGAGGTTTACATGGTAAACACATTTTCTTAATTAGACTTTAAATCCACGGGTTGGGAAGGTTCTGATTGGTTGGATGTTGGAAGTGACATATCCGCACATATGTACGTCTACCGGAATTTAAAAACTTTGTTTCTTTCCAACAACATGAGAAAATAGTAATTAATGATAAGTAATAACAATTATTTACACTTGATTTAGATTCTAGTTATGAAGCAGCATCTAGTCGCTAGATGAACTTAAAGCAGAATGAAGGTTTCCATGATAAACGATGACAGAAGAATTATCTGATTCAGATTTAAAAGTGGAATAAACCAGCTTCTTTATTCAGAATTAACATTTAATCAGGAATTAAGTGTTTACATGCTCATTTTTCACCTGTTTAAAGCAGAATTTACTTTAATTCCGAATTAAAGAGGAATTAAAGTTCATGTCAAGCAACACATCCTGCTGTGGCTCTTTTCCTCACGCTGCTCGTGTCTCTCTGCTCCCTCAGACTCTGATGACTCTCCGGGCTCCAGAGAGCGAACGGTGATCGTCCACGCCGGGCCGGACGCCGCCGAGGATCCGACCGGCCACCTGAACACCAGAGACTCCGGCTGTCAGACAGAGGACTTCCTCGTCTCCGCAGCTCCGTCTCGGCGGCGGATCCGGGTCCAAAGAAGCCAGGGAGTTTCCGTCTTGCTCTCCTACTCCGCGGGAAACATCTCCTCCCTGGCCGACGGCGCTGACGCCATGTTCGCCGCCTCCGCCGGAGCCCAGCTGCGCTCGCGGAGTCTGCCCCGCTCCATCACCATGGACAACCAGCACAACGACTCCGAGGAGGAGGAGGAGGAGCTCTCCCCGTTCGACGCCGAGGGCTTCCTGAAGGAGGAGGCGGCGGCCCACCCTGCCATGTCGGAGAGTCCGGAGTGCAGCTGGATGCAGCGAGCCCGCTCCCAGCTGCCCCGCAAGGCCGACCTGTCCAGCTGCGACATCTCGTCCAGCTCCGACACCTTCAGCAGCCCGGTGCACTCCGTCTCCGCCGCGGGGCCGCTGGGAGGCCCGATGGACCCCAAGGAGGACCACCAGTCGTCCAGCGGGAACTGGAGCGGCAGCAGCTCCACCTGCCCCTCCCAGACGTCGGAAACCATCCCCCCCGCCGCCTCGCCGCCGCTGACCGGCTCCTCCCACTGCGACTCCGAGCTCTCGCTGAACGCCGCCTCCCACGCCGCCGACGAGCACACCGGCTTCCTGCTGGACGCCTATAACAGCCTCAGGACCCAGCGCGCCGGCTCCTTCTCCTCCACAGCCATGGATATCCTAGAGGAGGCGGCGGGCTGCTCCAACGTGGAGGGGGAGTGGGGCTTCCCGCCCCCGGAGCCGGAGAGCAGCCTGGGCTGCCCCAGCTTCACCAGCATGGCCACCTGCGAGAGCAGCTTCTCCGACAAGCCGCCGTCGGAGAAAGCCGACACGCTGTCGCACTACTCGGTGGACACGGAGGGCTACTACACCTCCATGCACTTCGACTGCGGCCTGAAGGGCAGCAGGAGCTTCAGCTGCGGCTACGCGGCCGACGGCGGCGGCGGCCTGTCGGAGCTGAGCGCCCACCTGACGCTGGGGAGGCGCTGCCTTTCTCTGCGGAAGCCGAAGGCCAAACCGTCGCCGCCGAAGAGGAGCTCGTCTTTGAGGAAAATATGCAGCGAGGGGAACCTTCCCGAGCAGAGAGAACCGAAGAAGGCGGCGCCGGCGTGCAGGGAGAGGAAGCTGAAGCTGGCTCTGGGCGGCTCGGGTCACGGCGAGAACTCGTTATCGGTGTGGGGGGTGAGGAGCTCGGCCGACTCCTTTAAGGACGACGGCGCCGTGCAGTCGGACTACGCCGACCTGTGGCTCCTGAACGACCTGAAGTCCAGCGACCCGTACAGGTCTCTGTCCAACTCCAGCACGGCGACGGGAACCACGGTGATCGAGTGCATCAAGTCGCAGGAGGGCGGCGAGTCGCAGACGTCGCGGTCCGGCTCCGGAGCCACCACGCCCTCGCTTCCATCGGTGGAGGAGGAGTTCAAGCTGACGTCCCCGGAGAAGCTGGCGGGCCTGGCCAGCCCGTCCAGCGGCTACTCCAGCCAATCAGAGACGCCCACCTCCTCCTTCCCCTCCTCCTTCTTCCCGGGGCCGACGTCGCCGGGAGGCGGCAAGAGGAAGCCGAAGGTCCCGGAGAGGAAGTCGTCGCTGTCGTCGCTGTCGCTGCAGTCTCGCGGAGCGACGGCGAGGAGAGACCCGGAGCTGCCGCTCGCTTCCGCCTCCCATCTCATCCAAAGCTTCCTCCACAGAAACCAGAACCCACCAACAGCCAATCCCAGCTCCCACGGCCTGTCCATCACGCCGTCAGCCCTGCTCTCAGTCCAGCTGAGACCCGTCGCTAAAGAACAGGACGACAAACTCCATCGGCCCCCATCGCCCGACTCTCATCACCATCAGGAGCTGCGTGACGCCTCAGAGGTGGACGGAGAGGCTTCTCTCCGCTCAGAAATCACCGACGGTGACGACGTGGAGCCGCTGCCGCACCGCCAGGCGGACCTGAGCGAGGAGGAGGCGTGTCCCTCTCCTCCAGTTCTGCACAGTTCGCCCAAGCGATGCAACTGCGTCCATGAAGTGCCTGCAGCCGGCGGCCCGATGGAGACGTCGCCGGAGAGCTCAGCGGAAAACGATTCGTCAGGAGTTTCAGCCGAAAGTGCCTCGCAGGAGTCCGCAGCCGAGACGGATTCTTCCAGCAAAGGTAGGCGGGAACAACACATACATTTATTTAGATAAACATAGAAAATGGAGCATTAAAGTTCATCGAGCTGATATACTGGCTACGGTTACATGATGTCTTATTATTCCAAATTAAAATTTTCTCCTTCGGGTTTACATCAAAATATTAATTCCGAATTAAGGTTTACATGGAAAACACGTTTTCTTAATTAAAACCAGGGGGTGGGAAGGGCTCTCATTGGTTGGATGGTGGAAGTTTTAGGGACGATTTGTCATAGCTGAGAAGTGGCCCGCCTCCAAATTGTCCAAAATGGCAGAAACGTGTGGAGCTAGGTGATTGGATGAGAGAAGCTGACCATTGTAAGCCGTCCAGGCCGCATGGCTTACATTGGTCAGCTTCTCTGTAGCTGTGCACCGGATAGCGTGATTCGGTTTTTTTTGCTCTTCATCTTGTTGGACTGTAAACACTATCTAAACGAGGTTATTAATCATGAACAATCCTTAAAATCGTAGAAAATAGCTTTAAGTTTAATTCAGAATTAACATTTGCAACAGGAATTAATTGTTAACATGCTCTTTTTTTATCTTTAACTTTAATTCAGAATCAAAGAGGAATTAAAACTCATGTTAGCGTGGCCACTGAGTACAATATATATATATATATCATATCAATCGCTTGCTAGCAAACAGTAAAAGCAGCGGCTGTGATGGAGACAAGCAGCATTCAGGAGCGTAGCTGCATAAAGAGCAGCTTTGTGAGTTAATGACAGGGCAGAGACAATACACATTCCTCCCTGTTATATTCTTTTGGGATACTTTGGCTGCCCATTCGACATAAATTGCGATTCTTCCCATTTTTGTGAATTTTTTTAGTTTTTTTTAGCTTTTTAACGCTAGAAACATGCAAAAAAAATTTAATCATGCATCATAACTTCCCCCCAAAAAACTACACATCACATGTGAGCTGGTTTGAGATTTATTCAGCAGTAATATATTTGAACCAGCTGAAAATGAAGGAATTAATTTTGGAAAAAACAACACAGTAGCCACACCATCATCCTGCTTGCTGTAATACCAGACAGGACAAGGAAAAAATGTTTAAAAAATTTAAAAAAGAGAGAGAGAGAAAGAGAAAAAGAAAAGAAAACAGCAATGAAAAAATATTCTTATCAATATACTGGGGAAAGATTTGTATTAACACAGTAGCCAGGCTACCATTCTGCTTGCTATAGCCAATGAAATAAAAAGGGGGGGAAATGTGTTTTTTTCACAAAAAAATAAAAATAAAAATAAGATGGAAAACATAAAACAAACAAACAAATATTTAGATCTTTATGTGAATGGATTTTTCCTCACCCCTTAGTAAATAAGACAGTGATTCTAGTAGTGAGGAGGTACGGGGCTGACTCAGTAACGACTCAGTGGCTGAAGGAGCATCAAAGCGGTGACGAACCTTCAGCGGTTGAGTTAATAACTCTTCCCATCTGTGATGATATGATGAAATGACTTGGTGGTGGGAAAAAAGAAAGTCTTCGTGTCCATCTGCTTCATGGTTGGACGTGTTGTGTGATCAGAGATGCTGTTCTGCAGAGCTTTGATGGAACCAGTGCTTACTGGACTTCCTGTTGCCTTTCTGTCATCTCCAACCAGTCTGCCCAGTCTCCACTGACCTCTGACATCAACAACTGGATATTTTCTCTTCTTCAGACCATTCTCTGGAAACCCTAGAGATGGTTGTGGGTGAAAATCCCAGTAAATATTCAGACCAACAACCATAAATCTCCTTCCTTCCTCATGTGATTGGCTGATTATGTAATTGTGTTAGCAAGTCGCTGAACAGGTGGAGCTGATGAAGTGGACGATAAGTTTACGTCAAACACACTTGAAGTTTTTATTCCAGCCAGACTGAACGCGTCCTAATGGACGTTACACGTCCTGCTCTGCCATTTACTGAAGCAACATCTCACACAAGCCCATTTTCAAGTCAAGTAATCCCGTCTGCAGAGAGTGCAATCATGGAAACGAGCAATAACATTACATGCTACTTGATTCGAGAGGCAAGCTTTCTACAAAGTGACTCTTTTCTCTGCTGACCCTGAATCCACCACTAACAGCTTCAAGGTTGAGTGCCGTCATTCGCAAGAAAATGACTTTGCTTTAAAGGACTGCGGGGAATACACACACCTCCAGCAACCAGCGTATGAACACATTTCACTCATAAATAACCGGTGCGATGAGGGACGCCGGCAAAATAAGGTCAGAATAAGCAGAAAGACCCTTTCAGAAAGAGATGCTTAATGACCCCGGGTCGAGCTCGGAGCCGTGCTCTCCACATGCAGATACCCTGAGATCTGCTCAATAAAACATGCGTCTGAAACATTTAAAGCTCGTGTGTTTCCATGAAATGATAAATCCAAAACATCTTTGATGTTTGGGAAGAATGTACATGAAACTTAATGTTTCAATTCTCAGTAAGCCACAACTTACAAGTGACTTATATTCTGGCAGAAAGGATATGTGGAGCAGAGGGGGGGGGGTTTAGAGGGGCTGCTCCACTCTGCGGCTGCAGCGGAGGTTACAAGGTTATTATATAAACATTTCACATGGACGCTCCTCATCGCCCGGCGCGGACGCAGCGTTGCTCAAGTCTCGGACGTGTCCGATCGGAGCCGCGGCGCGTTATCGCCTCCGTCTCCGCTTCTTCCGCCTGCTTTGTGGAGGCGGCCGAACTCCGCGCTTAATTAATTTGGTCAGCTGCCTTTGGATAAACTACACTGATGACATCAATTAGATTCTAATGAAAACAGATAAAAGCCGCGGACAGCAAATGGAATATCTGAACAGGACTCATCAAAGTCTTAACATTGGAACAAATTCCCATTACGTATCATAAAGAGCCTTTAATTTGCAAAGCTCATGTCTGGTTGGGTACTTAGAAGTACACGGTCAAATGATTCAGCCTAAGTCCTGCGCTGAGAGGAGCCAAATCAGAATTTAATTTGGCACGTAACTTCTTATCCTGTCTGAAACATGTGGCAGGATGCAATCCTTGGATTAGAGCGGACTTCACAACTACACATTTGGCTTGTTCTCCTCCGCTGGCAGAGCAAACACCTAGTCTGCCCGTTTGTAATGCCACATTTACATTTCCAATCTCAGTGAGGGGGGGGAAAACTGCACATGCTTACTCCAGATTAGTACTTCTTAGTTAAGCAAATTGCTGCAATTATGTGTGTCAGTGTACAGACGTGGGATAACGAGGCTCTGCTGCTTTGGCTCTTCCTGCTCTCTCTAATAACTGCCTGACCTCGTTCAGATTATTTGATTTTACAGCATGACAGATAACGGCCCCCTTAAATTAACATGGATCAATTAATCCAGCTCTTGGTGTCATTTTTACTTTCCTCTTTGGGGATATTATTATAAAACAAAGTGAACTTTACTGCAGTTATTAATTCAAGATGTTGTTGCATGAAAACGTTCACATGTTCGGCTCAGAACCTGCTGGAAGCATCATGAAAGCATGGATCCATCCTGCCGTGGATCAATTCTTCGGGCTGCAGGATGGATCCATGCTTTCATGATGCTTCCAGCAGGTTCTGAGCCCAGCATGTGGATTTGGAGCTGAAATGGAGACTCATCAGACCAGTTTGTCCAGTTCTGGTGAGTGTGTGTGAATTGTAGCCTTAGTTTCCTGTCCTGCTTCAAGGTTGGACGTGTTGTGTGTTCAGAGATGCTGTTCTGCAGAGCTTGGTTGGAACCAGTGGAGCACCCACGTTTTTATAAAAAAAGAAAATTATTTTTTAGTGAGACCTAGCACCCTCACCAGAAATCTTTTAATAGTTTTTTTTTTTAATTCAACCTTAAATTTGCTAAGTTGGGGAAATGCATATAATTTCTTTGGACTTGTTCCCATTATAGAAGATTTGGAAATACTACTTCTTTTGGCCCTCGCCTCAGGTGTGCGTGATTGATTATGTTGTGGTACTGCCCTGTGATTGGCAGTACCAATAATTGTTAACAAGCAGTTAAACAGGTGGAGCTGATGAAGCTGATTGTTTATCTTCACTGATCATTTCGCTGTAATTTAATAGAATTTAATTTTAAATTTGATGAAGTAGTACATTTTAAAAGAAAAAAAAACATATTTGTCCTTGTGTTACATCAACCTTCGTTTTAACAGCTCATCTGGTAACTGAGGAAACAATTTTGCAGCCTTCCCGAGGAATTTGTATAATATTTGCTGAGAATAAGATTTCAGCTTCTCTGTGGTTTTTGTCCGTTTCTCAACTTTTGTCATTTTCAATACTTCTGGTGCAAAAAGTGTTTGTGCAGTCACATTGTTATAAGACACGGTGAATGAATTCTGCCATTGTCCTTCAGAAACAACCATTTATCCACCAGAAAAAGATCTAACCTTGACAGATGGCGTCCTATTCTCCAGAGCTGCAGTATACATCTCTGTATCAAAAGTACCTTCAAAATATGCTTGTCAAACATACCATGTAGTACACTGATGCACACTCACGTTGTTATAGGTGCTGGCTTTTGTAGCACATCCAACCAGATACCTTTTCCCCCCATAAAGCAGCGAAACGTGGGCTCATCTGGTCTTCCTGCCGTCTGATGTGTGCTCGTGTCCAGAGAAGCAGCCATAAGCAGTTGATATATAACATTTTTAATAATAATGCATATTTTTAAAATCCTGGTTGGAAATGCATGGCGTTTGATATAAATGTATGGCTCTGTATGTAATATATAAATATATAGCTTCAAGGTTACATTTGTGGATGCCGTAGTAGATTGTGTGAGAGAAAGTATTTATTTTTCTAAATAGCAGTTTTTGTTGTTTCTGGTCACCTGATGGTCCCTGAATTAATTTCTGCCTGAAGGATTGCGTGTCTGCCTGAGAATTTTCCAGACTACTTGAATGTTTTCACAATGTTGTATGTACACTTGACTGCAAAATTCTTCTTACCCTTCCTTTAAAGAAAAGAAAAAATTCTTAATAATAATTAAAATAACTTGAGAGTGAAAAAAGTTGTAATAAATTTATATTTGCTAAATCATAATCTAGTGAAATAAGACATTGTTTTTTAAATTTGACTGAGTTGGAAAAAATAATAAAAAACAAACAATCCAGTCCTTGGGCACTGAGAGCACTTTGCTGATGAGCAGGGGACCAGAATACCTGTGGACAGGTGTAGATGTCTGATGGAGAGTTCCAGAAAACACCGGATTGCAGTGATCGCCTCATAGCATTGTTCAACTGAATATTAGTTTATATTTTTTGCTTGTTTTTTAAAAGACATTTCTATTGAACCACAATTAAAAAACAATGTCATGACTTTCATAAAATGTTTATGCATAATTTTTTAGTCAGTTCCAGCTCATTTAATTGACAGCTGTTTGTTTTTCTGCTTTAATGGTAGGAAGTGTGTCTCTGTGGGTACATCGATACATGAATCTGTATTGAACCGTTGGGTACAGTGCTCTCAGTCCGGTACACACTGTATCTAACTAACCAGGATTTTTATATCATCAGCTTGTCTTCTGACAGTGGCTCAGTGTTAAAAGCTCAGTGGATCTGTGTTTGACTACTTTGCCAAGGCTAAGCTGTCCAACTTGTTTTTAAGCAGGGGTCGTTAACCAAATATCTTCCATCAATGATGGTTTCTTAAAACGGTGACGGAAAAATCTGGAGGCATTCTGACAGATTAAAATTTACATCCTTGACCAATTGATAGCAATAGTCTTGGAGTGCATCTGTGTCCATCGGCACAGCTGAACCACTGTAGTGGTCCAGGAGCAGCGTCTGCAGCGTGATCAGGAAACCCTTCCTTCAAATCTTACTGAGTTCTGATCACTTCATCCGTTAAATGTTTCTTAATTTCTAAGTTTAGGTTAAAGCGACGCTTGTAACTCCAGTCTCCAGTGTGGCAGCCGAATGTGGATTCAGCCTCCAGAATGTCAAAGTAGCCATGAGAGAACACCTCAAAGAAAACTGGAAGAAATTACTGAAAAAAACCACAATACGAATTCGGACACTGTTTCACTGTAGTATGTTTTTACATTTTAACCTTCTGAGCCAAAGCATCATTTAAACGAGAAGATAAATGTTTCATGGATGAATATTACAGATGTTTTTTTGACATTTTACTGGACACAGCAACAAAGATTTTATCAAGTGGTTTGTTTTTTTTCTTAGTGCTGGTTAAAGTAGATGGAAGCCTGTGAATTAATTTTGAAAGATAAATTCGCGGTCAGACACAGCTACAAGTCAGGGCACAAAAGTCTGTCTGTCACAAAAGTTCATAAAGTTCCTACAGTAACAGTGTGATCTTCATTATGTCTGCTACAAGCTGAGCTGTAGGGGCATTGAAGATTTCAGACCCCTGGACAGAGGTCTCACTCTGATGGATTTTCTATAACTGAACTTATGATGAGATTTTTAGTTAATATACTTTATTTTGGAAAGAACTGTTTCTTTACATACTCTGATTTCCACAGAAAATTTGTGTTTTTTCCATCAGAAACATCAATTTGATTTATTATTTTACTGTTTAAGCAATATTTGATTTTGAACAAATTTAGAGTTTAAGCAAATATTTGTAAATAATTTAAATAAATCACAAGTAAAAAAGGAATTAATAATTTAGTGTAACAGGTTATCCTTATTTTACATTAATCTAAACATTAAAACTGAAGTAAAACTCTTCTTTTTTTGGTAATTCCAACTGTTAAAATGCCACAAAAATGTTTGGGCTTTTTTTGTCTTACAGAAAATTCCCCAACTTTTGTAGAAACGCAGTTTGTACTTTTCCTACATAATGCATTAAGCAGAGAAATGAGAAATGTCCAGCTTGTAATTCACTTTGTAAAATGAGTTTATGCTGTTAACAGGAAACACACCATCCAGCTGCAGTAAATCATCGGGCTGTTGCGTTGATCAGCATACAGACACTCAGAGAAACTTTTCCATTAAACTGTGACCGTGCAAAGCATCTGCAGGAGTTATGTGTGTCTCTTTAGCCCCAGATTTGTAGTCCTTACACATACACTGTAGTTTTCCTGCACCTGCGGGACCGGTTGTTTGAAATAAAAAGTTTATTTTCTTTCATGTGTTCATGCAGCCGTCATGACGTGTGTTCTCTCTCAATTGTGACAGTTTGACTGCAGAAAAAGAGGAAGTATTTAATAAGCCGTTTTTGTTTTTCTTGGTGTGTGTGTGTGTTTTTTTTTCTTGGTCTGTCTGCATCCCAGTGGACTACCCTCCCCCTCCACCACCTGTCGAAGACTCAGCCTGTTTCCCATCATCCCCTGGTTCCTTCCCCCCTCCACCGCCGGCGAACTCCTACGACTATCAGGTGAGAGAAGCCGCTTTTGCATCAGAATCATCCTGCATGTTGGCGAAACCTGCAGAAAGCCGACGGCTCTGAGTTCATGCAGCAAGTCCAGCAGAAGTGTGAGTGTGTCTGAGCCGCAGCCAGCTGCAGAAGCCGACCAGCCCCGGATGATGCCTGCAGCCAGACGCTTTGAACACACACATACACACTCACAGACTTGCTTCATCACCTCTGAGGGCTCTAATGCAGCGTGGATAGAAGCCTGACCCCTATTGGTGGAGCTCAGGCATCTATCTTTGCCTTGCAAGTCATAATACTCCCAGGCATTCGCCCCCCTCTGGGATATCTGGCCTCTGCGCTCCGACTGACACCCGCAGCACTTGACCTCTGCTGAGAAATCCTCTAAGTGCTTCACATTCCCTTGTTCGGTGTAAGCAGGAAGGAAGAAAACTCCTCTCTTCAAGCCTCTCATTTGATCCGACCAGTTTTCTAACCTAAATGGATGTTTCCTCTGTAAGTTTGGAGACAGATTAGTGTCTGTTATGCAGTGTGTGCAGATGCACCACTCTCCCAACTCAAACTGGAAACACCCTCAGTTTATGTG
Organism: Craterocephalus amniculus; assembly: GCA_036024015.1. Taxonomy (NCBI): domain Eukaryota; kingdom Metazoa; phylum Chordata; class Actinopteri; order Atheriniformes; family Atherinidae; genus Craterocephalus; species Craterocephalus amniculus. The sequence continues at coordinate 16,010 of JAVQJG010078388.1, read as the reverse complement.
GTGCAGTGACCTTAATATAAACTTCACACTTATTTAAAAAGGTGCAGACGCTTCTTATTTTATGATTTTGTTAAACCGAAGGAATGTTGCGTTGAGCGATCCTGCTGAGCTGCTTCTCCTTAAACTTATCAGAGTTGGCAGAGCTCAGACACATGAGGAGTCAGGAATGCAGAAACAAAATTTACTTCCCTTACTAGAAATCTATCAAATCATTATAGTTCCACACAAGCTTTTGGATCTGCCTCAAGCCAAACCACAATCGCTGTTTTTTTACTGCATATTTGCTATACTGGATAATGAATCCTGATCTGATACTCATCTTTTTCTCTGTGCTCTGTATGTGCTCTGTAGTCTGGCTTTCATGTGTACTGTAACACGATAACGCATAAAAACAGCTGTTTTTGACGTTGCTGTTTCGGTGAAAACAGAATAAAGATGAAACAGGAATATTTTAAAATCCTTAGTTTAATTAAAAGTGGTGCAAAGGCAACATGTTGATTGTAGCTTCCATTAAGTTTGGTCTTTTTGTCAAATATGTCCTTTTTTATCTCATTTGAAATCTGAAACCAGCTGCACATTTGTGTTCGTCACTTCTTCTTACAACTGTTTAAGATCTGAGGGGGGCTGATATGGAGTGTAATGTTTTCAACTGGGTGGCATGACCAGGTTGCTTTTTGGCCATTTGAGAACTTGACCAGAAACTCCAGGACTGTAAAGAGCCTGGGTCGGCATGTTCTGGACGACACGAGTGATGCACATCTAATATGGGTGGATGCAGCAGTTTGATCTGTCTCAGGTGGTCTGTCCTCCATGGAGCAGGAAAATCTCAAACGTTCTCATTGTAATGGGCAGCTGATATTATGCTTTAACTGCCAAAGTCCCAGATCTGGAAATGTATTGGTGGCAACAGATTCATGTTTCTATTTTCATTCACTCATTTATTTTAAAGGACTCTCAAGTTTAATTCAAATTTTAAGTTATTTTTTAAAGTTTACAATTTTTTAAATGATTTACTAAAAATCTGAACTGAACAACTAACGTCTTTTCATCCATCATGACCGGCTCTCACTGACTGAACTTGGTGTGTTTAATTCAACCGTCATTCACGGCCTTCAGTTTATCCTTTTATGACCCAGTAAAACTAGTATTTCATGACGTTGTTCATTTAGATCAAAGGTGTGAACAAGAACATCAGGAGAAATATGTCTGTGTTCAAAGTTGCTGCCAAAGACATGCGCTATCTCTGGTTATTTTGTGTTTTATTATTTTATTTTATTTTATTTTATTTTTATATTCTCTTATTTTCAGGGGTGACCCCAAATACTCAACGATTAGTTAATTGTATTCGGAGGACTGTCATTGGACTGACAGTCCTCCGAATACAATTTCTCCCAATCGAATGGCAAAGTGGCCCAGGCAGGGTTTAAATCCCTGCCAGGGTTTAAATGCGCTGATCGTTCGGCCAAAGGACAAACTGTGGTGCCTATTCCACTGATTGACATGATCAGTCTGACTGCTGCAAACATAACATCACCACTCCCGTGCGTAATACTCCAGATGGAGACACTGCAGGTGCTGCTGCGTATTATGCAAACGGTAAAACTAATAAAGAACTTGTTTTTAGGGACCATAATAACTAACTGGGCCTCATTGACTGGCTGAAATGCCAATTAAGATTCCCAGAGCAGCGCTCTTTTGTGCTAACATGAACTGGACTGACACGCAGCAACCCCGCTGCACCTGCTGTTGCTGCTGCTGCACAGCGTGCTCTGTTGGAGCGGCTCGGCCTCCTCAAAGTACGTGGAAATGTTTGGATACATCGGGGGTCAGATTGCTGTACTATTCAAACAAAGTGTGCATACAATTTACGTTGTTATGCCCTCCACATCCCCTCCACATCCACAACATATGTAAACAAAATGAAGAAAATATAAGATAAAATAAAATTAATAAATAAAATAAAATAAAATAATTAAATTAGCTTGGTTAAAAAGGCACTGCTGCAAAATAGAAACAATACAAGACAACACAACAATAATTCACAGTAAAACATACAAGACAGTTGCAACACACAAACTTTTTAAATTATTATTTAAATTAAATAATACAAAATAAAATAAAATGAAATAAGATGACATAAGTAGGGGTGTCCTTGACTAAAGATTTTCATAGTCGAATCTGATTCATTAGATGTCGTCTTTCGTCGACTAATCGTCGAATCATGTTTTTCCCTCATCGATTTTTTTGTTTTGTTTTACTGCATTTAATTTTGCTTAAAGTAAAATAAACTAAAATAAGACAGGAAAATTTTTATTTTGTTCTGAACTTTGGCACATTTTCTCAGTCAGGTGCTCCCTAATTATGACTTATCCGGGCTCCATCTTGCATCCTGTCTCTTCTCAAAGCTCTACCCAGAGAAGAACAGGCAGTGTGTGGATATCCAGCTGCTAGCTTGTGACACGGTGCGATTTCTTAGCCTCAGGTCGCTGCTACACAACAACTCCCAAAATGTACATAATGAATATCACTGTAGCGTCAAAACGATCAGAAAGTTAAATAGTGCTACTTTAACAAAACCTGTCTGTGGTGGAGAGATCAAATATGTAGATTTGTTTTTCTAGAAACTGAATTTAGATGAAAAGAATCTGAGCTTTACCAACTGCTTAATTATCAAATCTCTGGGGGTTGTTTGGGTTCAGAAATTCCCCGTATTTCTAAGTTTCTAAGTTAAATAAAACTCACATAATGAATAAATATGAGCAGATCTGGTCCTGCAGATGGGATGTGTTAGATCTGCTCACAGCCACTGAGCGGTAAATAATCGTTGTGATTTCTCACATTTGCAGTAAAAAAAATCAAGTTTTCTACATCTTTGCAGAAATAAACATTTGGCCTGAGTCTGAACTCACCAGAATATGAACACACTGGAAATGTCCAGCAGTCGTTAGTTTTTTCATGCAGATGATGTTATTTAAAAGAAAAGTCCTGTAACTAAAGTAAATGCTGGGGAGGTTTCACTAATATGAAGCTCCATGGGAATATTTTCTCTTTTATTTTGCTCTCAAGACAGTTGCATTGAAATGTGAAGTTCCGATATTATATAAGATATTAAGTACCAAGTTAGTTTTAATGTGCCTTCCTGTATTCATCCCCCAACTTCTGCCTCTTATCCTTCCGCTGACAGAGGGACTCTGACCTGCAGCTCAATTCTCTAATACACCTTTGGGATCTTAATTATTTCTCCTGTCGCTAAAGCAGAACTCTGAAATAGTTTGAAACTACTCTGGAAAAAAAGGGGACCAATATCAGTCAAAACGTCTTGGTATCTTTTTTTTTCTGCAGGCCTCAGCAGCGAAATTTTCTATACTGAATGAATAAATCGGGGATTAAATGGTATTTAACTCAGGATAAGGCAGAAATGTGCTCTTTATCACCCAGGCGGAGAGAAATGTCTGGATTATGACACGTAAAAGCCAAACCTTTAGCAGAGAGGAAAAGACAAATCTCTCATCTTGGCTCTTGTCCACATTGTGGCAAATTCCTGACTGCAGGATTTCCTTTCATCCTCCTCGTTACCACTGTTAAACAAGTTGGTCTGTTTTTTTTCCTTTGTTGATTTGAGAGAAGCCATTAGTGTTCTGCTTTGTTTACCCCGCTCATGATTGCCTTAGATGTTTTTAAGCAGCAGCTCTGCCTCCAAATGGAGGCAAGCCCTGCCTGTAATAGATTGTGACAGGTAATCCAAACACATAACATTAGAATAAGAAGCAGTCACTGATCCAACCAACTCAAAAGGCCCCCGCAGGCAGTTGCAAGAAGTCTTCTTGCAGTTGCAGCATAGTTTAGAGGACTAAAAATACATGGAGAAATTTCAGGGAGTTTTTGTAGAAAACCCTGCCACTAATGGTCATGTCATTTAAAGTGTTTTCCAGACTTTGGTGCAACATTTTTTTTTCTTTTTGCTTAAATGTTTTGTGTCTTTTCGTATGAGGAGGTTGTGTTTTGCTCTGAGTCTCAACAGAGAAGTATGGATGAATAAATCAGGGACTTCTGCCGGGATGCTGCCGCTTGTGTTTCAAGCTTCCTCTCGTAATACGAGTCGACTCAAAATCATAGAGGTTCTCATCATCTTTTTAGAGAGCGAGTTTCACGTCCATCCCTCCATCCATCCGCACATTTTCTATACCTGCTGATTGCAGTGCATGGTCAAGAGGAGGCTGGAGTCCTGTAGCCAATAGTTGACAAGCTTGGACAATATCATTGGATTCACTTACTATTGTTTGGGTGCCAGTTCAATTTAAATAGCGATTCTTAAGCTGGATTATACTCGCTCTGCGTCTTTTTCATCCCAGCCCTGCTGAGCCTTCGCAGATCCTCCATGTGTTTATATTCTAGTGTAGGGAAACGGACCGGGTCTCCGCTTCTGGATCTGAAGGCAGTGGTAGGCTGGGCGCGAGTCATTCCTGGCTTCTCCATGGATTTAGAGCCACAAATCACCATCGTGGCAGGAGAATCAGTGATGTAAACTCATCAGATCTGGAAAAATTCTGTTATGTAACTTTTGCCTGCAATTTTAAAACAGTCAAATATCCAGAAAGGCATATCACAGTCTGACCAATCACAAGTGAGTACATCCGCGTAGCTGCGTCCGTGTTGACGGATGCATGTTAGGTCTGGCAGAGGTGTGCGTCCAGCCTCTGCTGACCTACGCAGAGCCTACAGTGGTGACGGCGTAACCCGCTGACACAAACGACGCAGGAGTATAAACCCAGCTTTACATATTGCTGATTTAATTTTTTTAACCTCAGGACATATTTTCTCAAAAAACTGCACTTCACATGTGAAGGAACATGTGTGAACCAGCTCAAAATGAAGCATTAGGAGATACACAGCCCAGCAGCTGGACCATCAATCTGATGCTATAATGCCCTAAGAAAAAATTTTGAAAATAAAGGAAAAAAAAGTTGTTTTTTTAAACAAATGAATTTTTAACAAAAAAAAAGCAATGTATATGAATCGATTTTTTTCTCCCACACTTTGTACATCCTGTCGCCAGAAAGATATTAGAAATATTAATTAGAAAATATCACACTGCATATTTAACAAATGTAGAAGTTGTTTGCAGAGTCCTGGATGAGACTGTGAGGGATAAGAAGAGCGAGACACTGTTAATCTGACAGCGGTGAAAAGCCGGAGGTGTAGAGTGCACGGCGTCATAAAAGCTGCCTTTCAAACAATGCGTTGCTTTTTATTTCTCTGCATCTCTCTCGTGGAGAGGCCTCTGCTATTGAAGTGCAGCTTTGAAAGGGATTGTCTGAGGTCAAGGTGAAGCATGAACTGTAATCCAAAGTTTAAGAAGTGTGGAAGAAGAAGCAGGAGAGAATGTCTTTGAGCAGCGCAGAGGTGGAATTACTCGCCGTTACTGAAAATCTAACTTTAGAAAGCAGCCAGTGAACGCAGTTTAACCCCTCCGTGTGCTTTTCGGGGAACGTGGTTGAGCTTGGCACACTTTGATGTTCGGTGTGGGAGAACGGTGACACCTGCATGAGCTCAGGCAGAACGATTTTGCTGCTGTAAATGAATCGATTCAGACTTTTATTGGTAAAACAAGTTTTGTCATCCTGTAAAAAATCTTCCTGAGAGATTCCAGTTTGTGAATGTGTAGAAGCGGATCTGCTTGGTTGTAAAGAGAAGATGTTATTCTGCAAACTTTGTCCTTTAGTCTAGTCTTTGTTTTTTTATACCGTTTGAATTCAGTCAGACATTCTGCTGTTTTACCTTGGAGCTTTAGCGCACCGGCTAGCACCAAGCGGCAAACATGAATTTACTTAGCTGGAGGATAAGTTATGCCTTAAACGGACCATAGAAGAAGACAGTAAACAATGTTGACGTGGTTACTCCCGTACCAAAATGCCCTGTTGATATCAGAGGAGACTGGGTGGAGGTGATAGAAACCGAGGTCTGCACAAGATGGTTCAGGCTGCTGTTGGTGGGTCGATGAGGCCAAAAAGCTGTTGATCTTCCAGCCAACGCACATCTCAGGACTCTCATGAAGCCATGAGCTGTAAGTAATATTTGGCAGAGTGAAAAGGTGAATGCAGGAAGAAATGAGCCTCCGTCTGAGGGTGGTAGGACTCATCCGTAGGGATTCTCTGCTTCTCCACATCAACAGGAAGCAGGTGGCCGTTTGGTCAGGATGCTTTCTGGACATCTCCCATGGGTCGTTTCTGACATGTCACACCTGGAAGCAGGTCTTGAGGCAGAACCAGGCTTGGGAACGCCTTGGCGATTTCTGAGGAGAAAGTTCCAAATGAGTGGTGAAAAATGAACGTTACTGCAGAGAGACAGTGGGGGTGGGCTATGATGGAGGGGGGATAACAGCAAGATTTCCGCCACCCTTTCACCAAGATGCCATCAGATTATCAGTAGAAAAAACAAGATCCATCACCTGTTTCATCTAAAAGGAATCAGATTTCAATCAGATTAAAAAGATTGTTATTCTGTACTGAATAGGGATGGGAATTGTTAGGAATTTAACATTTCCAGTTCCAATCATCGATGTCACGTAACGATTCGCTTCTTTAGCGATTCTCTTATTGATTCTTATGTAGTTGCTGAATGTAGTACAAATATCTTTGGTTCCATTCGGGACTTAAATTCAGAGTCTGCACCAATATTCAGTATCGATATGAACATGCCGGCATCTCCATCACATTTCACCATCGCGGCTGATTTCTGACAGTGATATGACAGCAGGATAACGCCCTCTGAGGTTTCGGTCGTGGGAAATTAACAGACTTTACGGACTCTGCTTTGTGTCAGACGTTTCCGATAATAGACAGCTCGTCGGGCATTGTCCCTTACGTAAGCGAACTGTTTTATGTGTTACGAAAACAAAAATGTTTCAGCGTGTTGGGAGTATTTTCCCCCTTTGAGCTGATCAAAGCATTACATATGCAGCAACTTAACCTATTTTTGGCCTTTTTGGTGAAATATAGCCACATGTTGGACTGCTTCACCCTCAATGCCATGTTGGAAGTGAGCCATGTCCATGTAAGACTTTTAGACAGATAGGTAAATGATTTAAGGGCATCTGTTCTTGTAGAAAACAGGTTCCCAGTTGTTAGATTCCCTTGTACCATCCCTAGTATTGAATCGAGACACATCTGAAACGGAAAATCAATTCAGAAAGTGGATTGAATCTTGTTTTATAAAGTGACTCGCTGCCTTTTAATATAAGCTCACATCTGGGTAACTGAGCCTGGAGAGAAGGAGCCCAGTCATCTCTGCCGCTCTCAGACGGCTGCTGAGGCCACGTCACGTTTAAAAGACAGCGGATGGAAAACATAATTCCCATCGTAGTGCGATTTAAAGCAGCTGTGTTTGATTTTTTTTCCTCTCCAGCAGGTGAAAGGACCTGAAAAGACCCTGGAAGAGCGGCGCTCCAGCCTGGACGCAGAGATCGATTCCCTCACCAGCATCCTGGCAGACCTGGAGAGCAGCTCGCCCTACAAGCCGCGGAGCACACAAGTATGTCACGCACAGCAAAACACCGCTTTCCCCCCCCTTTTCCATACATTTAAAGGTGAACGCGTTTCTGGTTGCTTTCCAGTAACATGACAGAAATGAAACATGTAACCTCCATGTCTGGATGCGCACACGCGCGCTTTCTAGAGCAGTAACAGTCATTTGACTAAAAGTATAAAGTATTTGCTGTGCAGGTTTGAACAGATGTGGGAATAAAGTGCTGTGCGACTGGCTCCTGCAGATAAACCTTCTACAGATGTTGTTTATGTTTCGTGTCCTCTTGTCTGAGAGCCAAGCATCATGTGAGCCTGATGTGGTGGTTCTGGTCAGGCCAGAGTAACCGCCCAGCTTCATACGCTCGAAAATGCAACCGTGGTTTTAATGGAATAAATCTGGTGTCTGTGACCTTTATTTTAACCCGGATTTTAGTTTTACTAACCTGAGATGAGTTGTAGGAACTAAAATGATGAAAATGAATGTAATTAAGTTGAACCAGTACCATCAGATTAGGTTTAGGAGGAACAGTGATGGTGGAGGAGCAGGATTTCCCATAATGCTTCACTTCTATTAACGATCAATCGGGGATAATTCACTGTATGAATTACCGTTACTTTGGCCAATTAGTTACAGTTGAAATGACACAATACTTCTTAAAGTACTTTGTGTTTTTCGCCGTGCTGGGAGGAAACCAGTTGCCAGCTAACAGACTGGAAACATGTTCTGGTCTCCATGTTCTGCAACAATCCAGCGTTCAGCGTAGTGTTGGTGTGTAAACACGCTCTGCTCTCCAGTTCCTACTCATCCCCGTGTTTAAACCAGTTAGGCAGCTGCTGCACCCGACACACACGTCAGTGGTCTGACATCAGTTTGAGCCGCAGCCAACAGCTCACTAAACGTAGCTCTTTGTTTATTTTGGGAACTTCTGGTAAAAAAAAAAAAAGCCTGAAGACTGAAACTTTCAGGACCAAAGATCTGAGATGTTCATGCTTGCTTCTGTGGAGTAAAGCCCAGTCCTCCCAGTTAGGTTCTGCTTAAACTAGCGTGACCCTGGGCCAGGTTGCCAGGGATGTTCTGAGACTACCAGGCCCCAGATCTGTGTTTGTGTGAAAGCACCAACACACACACACACACACACACACACACACACACACACGCGCTGACGTGCACAGTGGAAACCCTCTACCTGCAGCTGTTACATGTTTTCCTGCTGCTACACCTGATTCTCTGCAGCCGTCAGAATAAGGTGAGCTGTGGCGGCAGAAGTCGGCAGGCCTGGAGGACTGGACTTGTCTCTGATGCTGCAGAGGTTTTAGTCCGGGCCGCAGAAAGTCCGGCCCAGATGTTGGCAGATGTTTGTGTTCTCAAACACCAGAACATTCCCATGACTCCACTGCAGAATAAAAGCATGGACATTTGCTCTGAAACCCCATTTCCGCCAGGTGTGTGTGCGTTGCAGCTGCGACGTGGCCTTTTCAGGTGATGGCGGTCAATGCTGTGGTTCACAGCGGGCGTGTCAGATGCACCTTGTTGCATCTCTCTGCTAAATATAGGTGGCAGGTCTATTTTTGAAAGAGCATGCATCCAAACGCATCACGCTCTGCAGTTCAGGTACAACCAGACAGGAAACCAGACACGGCATCGGTGTAAAGCATCCGGTAGGATTTCTGCGATGCCCTGCAGCTTTGCGATCGCTGGATTATGTAAACAGTGGCCACTTTTAAATGAGAGTTTTAATTTAACTCATAATAAAAGTTAATTCCACTTTAAACAGATGAAAAATAAACATGCAAACACTTAATTCTGAATTAAATTGATAATTCAGAATTAAACTTAATGCGGAAGTAATTGGCTGGTTTATTCCAATTTTTATTCAGAAATAAATACCCCCCCCTCAACCAATCACAAGCTTTGTTTTGGTTTCAGAGACAGCTCTACAGTACACCACCTAGTGGCATAAAATATCAATTTTACCTCCTTTAACTCACTTAAAGTCACTTATTTCTATAAGTTTTGGGTGTTTTTACAGGAAAACTTGTATGCAGGAATCCATCTTATTGCTCTGATCGCACCTCTTTCTAGTCGTGTCTGCCAGTGGACGCCAGCCCAGACCCCCCTTCCTAGAAAAGACTCTTTCAGGCCAAACATTTATCTGAATATTGATCAGCGCCTCCTGAAGGAACGAGATGAGAGGCAGACGGAGAGCGGGCGCATTAAGACGTCTAACAGTGACTAAATGAGTCCTGACCCATATCATTAGTCGATATTAGATGATATTAAGAGCAACTTGAAAAAGTCAAAGCCTTGGGCAGTTCACTAAATAGTTTGACACATAATAAATGTAGGACATGTGAATTAAAAAAAAAAAAAAGCTTTCCAGCTGTGTTTGGAGCAGGAAGTCTCAGAGGAGCTGGCAGCCTGATGCAGATCATGTTTCCAGTCAGATGTTCCAGCAAATAGAGCACTACCTCAGAGGTGGTCCTCCTCCTGGGGGGCTACATGCCAGGGACCCCCAGGTGTTAGGAAGCTCATTGTGTGTTGTCATGTCTGAATGTTGTCTGTTTTAGTTATTCATTAAACAACACACAAGACAAAAGCAGGGCGGAGACGGTGAATTATTGATGCATTGATGCGCTGCTTCCTTTTAGCCACAGATGGGGGGGGGCACCCACCCACCCACATGCCAGATATACACACTTAGATGGTGGGAGTGTTTCTGTGCTGGGAGAATGCTGGACCAGTAGAAGTCCAGAGTAACGTAGTTTGGTTCTTTGGTCGTCTGAGGAATGGCAGACAAAGACGGACAGCTGGAAGTGCCGACGTCTTCCTGCTTTACTGACTGCTGGTTCTCTGGTTAGAGAGAGAGAAATGGCTGTACAACACAATGTTGAAATTATTGCACCACACAGGGGAAACATAGTGGCCGGGTGAAGGGAAGAAGGGAGGGACGGCTGTGGCTTCAAAATGATAGATTTTACAGGGAATGTGACTGAATGATTAGTGTCGTGCAGAAGTGCGTTGACGTTAAGTGGGAAGCTGCGATAACATGGAATTATGTGTTGAAAGATGGAGAGGTGAGACGTCTCACCATCTCTGGTTCGGTGCAGGCGAGGGCGACCCGGGTGGACCTGTGTGTGTGTGTGTGCAGCAGGTGTGTGCGCTGGACTCCCAGCCATTGATTGACTCTGTATGTGCTGCTGATGGTCTCACACGCTGTTCGCTGTGTTTACCTCTGCAGGTCTGGACAAACTCTCTCTGCAATAACACTGATCTGTTGGTGAAGTGGACAAATATTGTCCGTTCAGTTTTCATTACATGTTGTTTTCATTCTTTATTGTGTCAGCTTACACTTGTCTTTTTTGTCCTTTACGAAATGAAGCTTTTTCTTTTTCACCCAGTACATTAGACAATTATTATTGTTAGATTATGTACACACTGTATGTGTACGCAGCCAAACGTGTGCTATACACATGTAAACATAAGAGTTCATATGTGCGCGTACATACAAAAAAACAACCTAAAAGCAAATAAAATGAAATGTAAAATGTAGGTAAAATTAAATATAATAAATGCATACCCACACATGCATGCACACATGAAAGGTCACCCTTGTATCAGAATAATAGGGGTTGGAAAACTGTATTAAAAAATCAGGTATTGGTATTTTCTGTTTCACAATATAATTTTTTTTAAAATCCATCGTTTTCAAATAAATGCAAAAAATTTTATAAATGATTTTTCTAATTTTCATCTTTTTTACTTGTCTTGTCAGGCATCATATCAGAATGTTGGTCTGACTGCTGTTTTTTTTCTAATTGTGGTTTTTTTTTACTAATTGAATTTTTCAAAAAGGATTAGCAAAAAGATTTTTTTAAATAATTTTTTTGTTTTTCTCCTCAAAATTTACAATATCAAGAAATCACGAGAATCACAATTTAAATTGAATCAGCACCTAAAAAGTCATTAAGGAATGGAATCGGGAGGAAAGCATATCGTCCCAGCCCTACAGAATTATCATGTTTTCCCCTTTCATACTTGGTACTTGACATGTGATTTCCATCTAATCTCAAATAGCTTCACCATTCATCTAATGTTATTTTACTATTTCCATACAACTTTTCTAAAGATTTAAGCCATTTCTCTGGATTGGGGTGGTTCACTTTTTTTCAAACCCCGTGTAATTTGTGTAAGAGCCAAAGTTCTCAAAAACCAGAAAATCCAGTTGGTTTCTCTTCCTAAATTGTTTGTATACCAAGTAACAGGTCCATAATAGCTGGATTTTAAACATGAGTAGAAAACATGGCTCAGGTGGACATTATTTTCTCCACACTGTGTCCAGCAGTCTTATGATCAGGGGGTTTTTAGAATGTCTGACAAGTAATTTCCAACTGAATTCTTGGCAGAACGAGAACCTAACGTTACTAAAAATACCTTTAACAACACAGAAGCCAATCCTCATCTGACACTTTCATGCTCAGTTCTTCCTCCCCTGTGTTTTTGATACAAATCATTTGGCTATCGCTGTTATTTAAAATGTGATAAATTTGGCCTGATAAAATTTTAAAGCTTGGCTTTTCATTAACTTTTAAGATGTGCAGAATGAGGACAGGAGGTTCTTGAGAAAGCTGTTTTAATATGTAACTTCGTACTTGGAGATAATCTATAAAAACGGTTGCTTGGGAGGTCATTGTATTTAGCTAAATTTTGCAAAAATGTTGAATTCCTGATCCTTGAATAGTTTACAGTATCCTGTAATTCCCCTAGTTTATTCAATCTGATAGACATATAAAGATACAAAGAGATAAAGAAAGAAAAAAATATGTGATATTGGGTACCAGCAATAATTTAGGTTTTCTGTTTTCTCTGTAAGAACCCCTTGATATATCGGTATCGGTTAATATCGGTATAAGTAATTAAGAGTTGTACAATTTCAGTATATCGGAAATGGGTACAATGAAAATTTGGACCATCCCTAATCTTTACTGATGGACAGGCTTTCATCACAATTTTGACATGCAGCAGAGCCTGAACCTAACTTTGGGGAAGGTGTAAGAACCAGGTTCAGTCTGTTTTCCAGCCAATCTGTTGTCCAGCTGCTTTTCGGATAAAATCTTGTGTTTCAGCTTTGCACGAGCAGCGGACTCACCAGATCTTGTCCATGGAGGATGCACGTGTTTTTGCTCCTGCAGGATCCTGCAGCTGTTTCTGCTCATCATGTTGCTAAATCTGCTCATATTATAGAGTCTACACTCACCTGTGAAGTCAGTTCACTTGGTCTTACATTATTTTTAGCTTTAATAACCGATCGTGGCAGCTTTCACCATATTCGAGCAAATCTCATCCATCCTGCAGACAATTTACTACTGAAATTTTTCTAAATCGCTGCAGACGGATTGCAAATGAGTTAAAAACTATCATAATAGTGATGCAGTTATCAGTCCACCGGTTTAACACAATCTGATCAGTCCAGGAACAGATGTAAAGGGGAGGCAACACACTTTAGAAGCTGGGCCCTCCAACTTTTGTCCTTGAATTCTACTTGTAAAAACACATCATGTGTAAGTCCAGAAGCCTCTCATAGTACTGAAATGAAATATCAATTCACAAAAATATCATTTTAAGAAATAATACATTTAATCTGCAGGTCCTCACAAACATAATTCCGGCCCTGCATCTAAGCTCGTCTGACTTCTGCAGGCCACATGTGGTGCTGTGGTAAGACAGGAGATGTCCGTCTGCAGCCCAGCAGAGCATCTTAACACACACACATCTTTTACGCGGTGAAGCAGCTTAAACAGGTGATGTTCTATCACTGGAAGCTGAAGTTAGATGAAATGTGTAGAGAGGGTCTGCTGGAGGCGGCTTGCCGTCGAGGTTTTTATGCATCCATTAGCATCGTACCAGTAGTGACTCGCTGCGACTTGATTGAGCAGATTTTCATGTTAGCGAGTTTTGATTCCAGCAAACAGGAGTTTATGAGAGTTTATAGGTGAAAAAAGTTTAGAGAGTTTCTGTTTCAGGAGCTGAAGCTTCCACCATCAATGTCAGCAGTTAAACCAAGTTACATCCTGACCGCGAGACGGAAAATAACACACTGGCTTTGAAAATCATCTAAATGGATCCATACTTTGCTCCACAGTGGTTTTATTCTCTGTATAAATTCCAGTGCAGACATTAGATGATGAATAATGATACAAACTGTTTAAAAACCTGCAAGTGTGACATCAGGTCAGATATGTGAAACTTTACTAATGAAGCTCATTTACTTATTCACTGATTATAAAATAGATGTGACACTAATGGTATTACAGAGAAACACAGTAAAACTCTATTGGATCTTTCTAATTATTGATATTTATCTTTAGATGCACGAAAACACAGACAGGAGCATCTGAGCCTAGGCATCCTCAGTGTTGCAGAAGCTCCAGATTTTGATGTTTATGAGATGTTTTGCTGCGCCATGACTTTCATCTTTAGCTCTTCCACAAGAGCTGCTGGTATCTGTCCTGCACAGTTCAGACTGTTTGCTGACAGCATTTCCTGAAACTTTTTCCTCTTGATCCGATCGGAAATTCATTCTGATCAAGATCTATCAGATAAACCGAAGAGTTAAATGATGCATTTCATGCTGATTGAACGTCTGATAGGATCAAAAGTTCTCGGTGTAAATCCATCTAATGCCACCCTGTCCAGACTTCTTGCCCCTCCATTACCGACTCATCTGAAACTGTCTGAATCTGCCGGTGAATCAGCCAATCACCTGTCACAAAGCTCACATCATCTCCAACATGACAATGAGTGCGTTTACATGCAGCCAATAACCTTTTCATAACCAGAATAATAATAATAATAACCCGGTGTCGTAAACAATGGCAGAAACCAGAATATGCCCATATTCCGGTTTTTAAAAACACAAATATTATCCCTAGGTTGCTAATTTTCCAGCCTGAATATTTGTTCATGTAAACGCGTGTCGGAAATCTCAATTGAACAGAATATTAAATCACGGTCTGTGCATTTTCGATCCATCAGGAATCGTTTTTTTTAAGTGGTAAACACACATTTACCATTACAAGCATGTTCCAGTAAACCTTCTGGGAAATGCTCATCTCCACGGGTGGCACGAAGAAAATTTTCCCCATTCATCACGACTTGTTCCCACCAGTCTCACCAAGTGTGCAGGTGGCTCTGTTGGAAACGGGAAGTGTGGATGAGTAGTACGGCAGAACTTTAGCTCCTTTTCCCATTTCTAAAATGGCCGATACGTCCCACATAGTTTATTTTATTTTATTGTTTTAACGATGGATACAGGAAGAAGGTGAAAGTGGCGCATATTTACGTCATGACGTTTTCCGTGCAGCACGGTTCGGGTCGGGTCGGGATTTTCGGATTTACTACAACTATCATCTCTGTCTGCTCGTGCACGTAAACAGGGAAATCTAAAAGTTTCAGAAACTAGAATATTGACTTTAATCAGAAAATTGATGGCATGTAAACACAGTTAGTGACCTCACTGTGATCATCCCTCTCGCGGTTCAGCCAATGGACATGTCATCGTCTCATCTCTGAGGTCTACTCATGCTTAGCTGTTTGTGTCGGATGAAAACATCCATGAGACGCTTCAATCTGCTGGTTTGACTTCAGCATTGAGGAGTTTGTGACTGAAAATCTGCAGCTCCTGTGAACTTTCCTGACTCACTTCTCCATCCTTTCCCTTCCTCTCCTTTACATTTAGTCCTGTGTGCAAATTTTTGTCTAACTTCTTTGTTAGCGGCACATAAATGTTATGACTCCGTAACAACTTATCCTGCTCATTAGCCAATAAAAGCCGCCGCACGCTCCCGTGAACATTACACAGCCCGCAAAGCTTTAACAAGGGGGATGTTTTCTGAGACATTTAAACCTTCCTTTCACACATCCTCCTCAGAAATATCTGCCGTCCCTCTCAGAGTGAGAGATCTTTCCCTGGCATCACGCCTACCCTGCGATCCGCGCCGCTCTGGGTTTCAGGGTGGAAACTATTTCAAAGCCACTGCAGCCTGCTGTCAGACTCTTTAGTGTAATATGAAGCAGCTGAGAAAGCAGGCCTCGGTCCCACGCTGCTCCTCTGCTGCAGCTCTGAGCCACGGCCAGAGGATTTATGAACAGCAGCACGGTGTCCGATATGATCCAGAATAACTCTTAGTCTGCCATTTAACCCTTAAAACTCCGCCATGTCACTTACTGTCCATGTTAATCATTTCTAAGGTGTGTAACTATATTCGTCCTTGAGGGTTTTGTCGTTTCCTTGTTCCGACTCACATGACTGCAATTAATGGGTCCTTTTACAAGAAGCTGCTGGAGCCATTTGATTTGAATCAGGTGTGTTGAAACCATAGACTGTAAAAAGAATGGACAAACCCTTAAACCACGTGACCCATAGGATTCTATTGAGCTGAAGTGATGCACATTGGGCGTTTCCTTCCTCCGCCATCTTGTCACCGTCA
>JAVQJG010078387.1:0-17291 GCA_036024015.1 Craterocephalus amniculus | reverse complement strand
GTTAAAGGCCAACCTCAGTGAGATGACTGAAGAGCTGAACACCATTAAGAAGGTGTCCAAACTGGGTGAGTCCTTCTATGTGCAATGGAAATATGCTTTGCTGGAGCACCGGAGAAGAGCCCTGCATGTACTGTACTGTACTGGCTGAAGCTCTTCCAGACCTGATGATTCTTCGCATTAAACCTTCCTTCTTTTTCCACCCACTTCACACGTATTACTGCTGAGTAATATACTGTACAACCACTTCTAAGAAAAAAAAAGGTTTAATAACTGGGTAATAGTGGAGAAATGCCTGCATACATCTAAATTGATTTTTACCACCATCAAGGCGAAGCATTGGTTTGTTTGTCTCTCTGTTAGCAACACAGCTCAAAAAGTTATGGCCTGATTTTGATTCAATTTTCAGAAAATTTCAGAAATGGTATGAAGAACAATTGTATTGTATTTTGGGTATGATCCAGATCACCACCTTGATCCAGGAATTTTCTAAAGGATTCTTTACAGTGGGGCAGTGGGGATAATTCTGCCATTAGAGCTTACAACTCAAAAATAATGGCCACAGTCATTGGCACAAAATTGCAGCAGCTTAGCAGAGGTCTGTGCTCTCAATGTGCTTCAAGCTAACACGCTTCTTGAATAGAAAACAAAAAAACAAATAAATCTATGTTTCAGAAACAACATATCCTTCAGGATGGAGCAGGTTTGCTTCTTCCTGTTACTTTCTCACTACAACATCTGGCTCCTAGGATAAAGGCAGAGCAGACTGTGAGGGCCACAGAGCCGATCTGGTGGTGATTGACAGCTCTAAAGAAGAGGTGAAGAGTCCAAATTCAAACCTCTCTATCTTTTGTATTTAACCATTTATTTGTTAATGTAGCTCCCGAACTGTTTTAATACAACTTGTGGCATAATCATGGATCATATTTGAATTTATAGCTGAAAACTGGAAGAAAAAAGGCCCTAAAGTATCTTTCATCTTAAATATCCAAACAGACTGAGCCTTCTGACCATCTTCCATGTCCTATATGAACCTTTTTCAGTTTTTTTTTCAGAGAGATTGCTGATGTGTACCCAGACAGTAAATGAAGCTTAAATTGTTTTGCACATTTCTGTGTAATATTATTGCTTACATGCAGCCAGTGAAAGGAACAAATAAAAGGAACTACTATATATATAATGCCCACAAAGACCTCAGCTGGTCTATGGTGCTGCTTATCTTCATGTTTCTTTCTGAGAATGTGCATTGTCATGACTTTATTCACCATCGTCATGTTGGCTAATAGTTTAAACTTGGATATGCACTCTGGACTGTGGATGAGCAGCCTAACAACCATGCCAATTTTAAGAGATGCACAAGAATGTGTGAACAGCAGTATTTGACATGGATCTACATTCTCATTTGTTAAGGGAGCAAATATGAGACTTAAACCAACATTTTCTCTGATTGTTTGGATATATAACGTTTCTATATAACTGTACCGTACCGTACCGTCCTCTTCCGCTTATCCGGGGTCGGGTCGCGGGGGCAGCAGCTTGAGGAGGGAAACCCAGACTTCCCTCTCCCCGGTCACATCCGCCAGCTCATAGGGTGGGATCCCGAGGCGTTCCCAGGCCAGCCGAGAGAAATAATCCCTCCGGCGTGTCCTGGGTCTACCCCGAGGTCTCATCCTGGTGGGACGTGGCCAGAACACCTCCCGGGGGAGGCGTCCAGGGGGCATCCTGACCAGATGCCCAAACCACCAATTCAAGGTGCTTTACATAAAACATTAGAAGCATTTGAAGAGTCCTTGGCAAATGAGGTAGCATAACCACATATTTAAATGCAGGTCAACGTTGTAATTTGTGTGGAAGAACTTTAAATGTTACACAAAGAACCATTTTTTCTGCACAGAAAAATGTATCATTAGATCAGACTCTCTGAATCTGATCAGAGAATCCCATCAGCGTTCATATTAAAACCTAAAGGCCTATACTCTGGACTCATGGTCTGCATTGGCCCAGGGTCCATCTTCTTGTTAGAAGTTGTGCAATACAGTACTCTATAAACCAAATTACATATTCATTGCATCTAAATTATAGATTCTATCAGTAAAAAGGTTACCATGTGTTAATGTGTAGGTGTGAAAGCATCCAGTTAAGTTAGGTTTGGCATGTCACAGATCTCTCAATGCTTTTCTTAAACAAGACAAACATATGAAAAAAAATCTAGAGGAAGAATATAATTTATTAAAACTCAAAGAAGAGTAAAAATGTTGGAAACTGATTATTTCCAGGATGAATTGTTACAGTGTAATTTGTAGTTCTTAGGACAAAACTATGATCGATTAATGAATTGGGTAGCCCTTCATATGTTTAAAGTTATTTTTGTGCCTCTAACACTGGTTAATCGAACATAAAAGATGACTGCAAACCAGCTGATGTCTCTCATTCACTGTGGAGTGCACAATCCTCAAGTTGTTTTTAAAGTAAGAACTACACTGACGATGTAGTCAGCTGGCAAAGTTCCAGTTTGCAACATTCATCCCACAGTGTTATGTAATAGCTCCTATCCCATTCCATCTAAAAGGAGAAAAGAAAAACAAACAAAAAAATGGTGAAAACATTAAGAAAATATTTAATCTTAAACGATCACAACAATGAACATTATTCTTCTGTATTTTATCTAAACTCTAACAGTCCTTAAATTTCGCCCTACTGCTGCAACCATGGATGGCTGCAACGCTCAAATCCACGTGAGTTTCCCAAAAAAACTGTTTTTCTATGATAGCCAATGATTGGATACTATACCTGTCAGTCTTAGACATTATCACATTAATTGGTTAGATATATATGTCAATTAAAATGAAAGCATTTGATTCGATTGAATCATCTTTAGAGGCTTGGCTTGATAACCCACTTTAACGATTGGCTCAACAGATGGCCAATTGCAGTCTTTCAGTAATCTCATTGGTTTTGTATATTGTCAATCACAGTTTTCTTTAACATGATTGGTTATTCTTCCGGAGAAGGCGGTAACTTTCTGGAAAAACCGTTTCCTTGTTTGTCATATGCCAAGCGAAAGGAAGGACCGACACCTCGTCTGGATAAAACATAAATATTATTTTCTGCTTATTTAAGCCCACCCATACGGTTCCATTGCCAATGATATTCATGTCTAATACGTGTGCAGCACCTTGATGGTAAAGTTCGTAATAATATCCTGCCTTTTTGATAGCTAGCTTTTATCACGTCGTTATCTGACTGCAGATCCTGCTATTTAAACACAACGCCTTTGCGGCGATGACTGTGGATTTACTATCTGATTTGGACACTCGATTCTTCGCTGATAACCTCCTAACAAGCGAGGACTGGGGTGAGTTAACATTACAGTTATTTTTAGGTGAAAAGAAAGTCAATTTAGCACTACACAGCTGCTCGAGCGTGATGACCAATGACTGTAATGACGGACGTGCCAAGGCATGCGTGGTTAGCAGGGCGTTACATCGTCTGCAGGAGATGCATTTTTCTTATGTAGCGCTTTTAATTAGAGCAGATAACAGCTTGTTCAGTGATCTTCAGTTGGATTATCTGTGTCGTGTCCGTTGCACGCGGTCGTAGTGTAAGTGTGAGCGTACTTCCTTAATAGGCACACCCGGATATGCGAGTTTATTATCACCATCGGAGTGGTTGGAAACGTGATGGCATGTTTTATAATAACTACTTCTCATTTTATAGGTTATTTGCTTGTTTTTGGTTTGAATTTGGTAAACAGAATTGAAGGGTTTATTTGTATTATTATTTTTTTTTTACACTTCTCAGTTGGTCTTATATAGTTTTATTCTGAGCTGTAGAAATACTGTTATATGGACTTCCATAATTGCCCTGTCACTCAGAAACCACACAGCTAGGCAAGGCAAGTTTATTTGTATAGCACATTTCATGTACATGACAATTTAAAGTGCTTAACATAAAAACATCAAACATTACAGCAAAAAAGCAATAAAAAGAATTAAAAACAAAAATAAAATCACAAAATAAGAAAATTAAAGAAAGAAAGAAACCCTCAGAAAAAAAAACAAAAAAACATGGAAACCTTGTTTTCAAATGTATTTGTTGCATTTTATACGTTTTTCAAAAGAGCATTAACTCCAGGTTAAGAGTGGAACCCAAACATTAAATAAATAAAAAAATATGAAAAATGCCTTTTTGACAGACAAAGCTGAAACAGAGCCTGAAATGATGAAGACTTTGATAGCACAGACCTATTCGTGCTGACATTGAATAATAAATGCACACTCAGGACAAATACCAATTTTCAATACGAGCTACTCAAATCTAAATAATTGCAGAAATTATGGTTTTATATAACCTGCCATCCTCTAGAAAATACATATTAAAAATGTACAAAAAAAACAGTTTCTTCACATGAGATCACAAGATATTTTCTCAAATGTTTGTTGTAAGGACACATTTTTGAAGACAAGTTGATATTCTGCTAAATGGAAAGCTTTTACAGTCAACTGTGAATTTTTACAAGTTCATAAAATGATAGTAGTTTGGACCAGGAAAAAAAGATGACAGACAACAGGAATCTGTCGGATCAGTTTTCTCCTGAGGAAAAATAGTTTATTTCAGACAAATCAGAACATATCCATCATGCAGATCTTTTTTTAAATGTGGTTTTATTGCTTTTCTAGCCTCCATGTTTATAGTCAGTAAAGGCATCATCTTAAAAATATTGAGGATTGATGCTATTACACCTGTAGGTTAAGTTTTTATGTAAATTTGACAGTGAGATTAGTGAGCTTCACCATTGTGACTGTTGGAAAAAAGTATTTTACTGCCTAGTTCCTGGTTTCCTGCAGTCAGGCAATAAACTGGATGGGTCAGATTAGATGAAACAGTAAATGAGACCCAGGAGAGATCTAGGTCATTTCACCCTCAAAAGCTTTTACAGCAGACTCATTTACTAAATTAAAACAAAAAGCATAATAACAGACAGAAACTAACATAATAAAACTGTGTGCAAAGTGGCAGCTTATGCTCACATTTGAGTCACATTTATAAATCTTACAGATCACATTTGTGATCAGCCACTACCTGAACACAATATGTAGGGAATCACTCTGCAAATATTTTGACTCACACGCCCACACACACAAAAACATGTGTAATAGTACTAGGTCTACAACGTGTTGGTATAAAACACATGTTCTCTTAGAGAGGGTGAGAACTCGTGAAACAGCCTCAGTGTCCCCAGTTTGTTTCCATTTCAAAGTCCAGAGTGCAGCTCATTGCAGCATGCATGGCAGAAATAAGAGATCACACCACTTTGATTCCTGGAAATAAAGCATTTCAATAAGTTTATGCTGTTATTAGTCTAAGTGCGTCAGAGCACGAGATACTCATTTAAAATGTGCTGAAGTGACCTCATGAAGACTGATATGATTTGGTTTATTTATATAACATGCATAGAGTTAGAAGTTGTTCTTTGTGTTTGGTTTTTCCCGTCAGTCAGGTAAACACAGTTGGTACAAGACATCTTGTTAAACTTAGGCTCGCATTTCTGTCTTAAAAGCGGCCTGTTAGTTAAATGTTACCATGTGAGTGCTTGTGTCACATCACACATTCAGAATCATTCGTATCTGGAAATAGAAATGTATTTATTTAGTTGAATCCCTTTTAGAGAAGCTTTTGAAATACTTGTAAATGTAGAAGTAACAGTTAGGGTCATCCAGATAACGCATCTTTAAATGTGTCCTTTTCCATTTCTAAAATGCATAACACTTTGAAAACAACTGCAGCCAAATGCCAAAGATCTGTTGGAGATCTACTGTATGTTGCAGCACTGCTCTTTGACATCCATTAACCTATTTTTAACTGGACATAAAACCTGCACAGTGTTACTCTTTAACAGAGTGGGCTGTAATGACAAACAGCTCATTGTGTAAAGTAGCTCATTTGGGCTCCATGAGCCATTTGTGTGACAAGAAATGGACTTGTCCACATTTGCAGTCTTTGTTAACTTCAGCTTTGTGAAAAGAAACTGATATCTAGGTAACCATTGTCTCATGTAGATGTAAGATTTTTGTGACCATACTACTGGCTTCTTTGGGGGGTCAGAGAGGTACAGGAAAAATAATTCAGGATTAAAAGTTTGGGGACCTTTAGCCGAACGAGAGCCCTACTACATAGTAGGGTTAAAGATTGTAAACCTTCCCCCTCATGTCATAGTCGTCAACTTTCATGTACTTACAGAAAGAAAATGAAAGGAGAAGGGACTTCTCTCTGTCATGGTTCATCCTCAGTTTATTTTTTGTGTTTGTTTATTGAATCGAATGAATTTTCTTTGCTTCTACATTCATCACCTGTCACAATTGGTTTGGTGGAGTGGAAAAGGTCAACTGAAAGTTGTAAACTATAAATGAAGATACTGCCTTATCCCTTAATGTGTTACATTTTTGCCCATAAGTAAAATACTGTAAAAAAACTGTAACCCTTGTACCACATTTTAGATGGTACTTTTCTTAGTTTTATTGCAGTTTTAGATATTTCTGATGAGGATTGAAGTTGAATCGTGTTTTTAATTTGTTGCTGCTGATGATAATCAAGACCCACTATTCTCTAAACAGTATCCTTTTCCCTGACATCTCCCTTCACTTTAACACATCTTCTCTTCTGCAGATGCCTGCCTGTATCAGTGCGAGAGCATGGAGGAGGGAGAGGACGCAGATTTCAGCAGAGGGATGAAATATGATGCAACGGTACGGACACAAAAGAAAGTGAGACTGGTCACAGCTCTGGTATTTGTACAGATTGTAACTGACACTTTGTATTCAGCACTTAGACACTTTTACATCGTCTTTTGGAAAATTCACTCTGTGATTCTGAAAGTAGCCGAACTGTGGAGGGAAAGATTTTCAGTGCCACAGTTTTAGTCCAGCTCAACATGAAATAGGATGGACAGTTTAGATGAAGGGTTACGATCTACACTGGTTTTTAACTTTTTAAAAATAGCAGCAAACTTGGGATAAATTGGAAAAGGAATTCAGGCAGCCACGGTTCATATAGAGCAGCAATTGTCTTGCTTTTTATCTGGAAACACCACCATGTTGCGTAGGTTGTGTAACATCAGTAAAGTCTTACTGCATGGAATTACTGCCAAATTCCCAATAAAGCTCCTTTCATTTGCATGTCTATGAGAATTTTGTCAGAGCGGCCTGTTAAGGCTCTGGGTGAGCCTGCAGCCACTTTATATAGCCAGACTGTCAGTTTGCTCTGATTAAATCGTGATTTAATAAAATTGTGTCACATGACAAAATCACCACTACACAATGCTTGTGTGCTAATTAAGCTAAACTTGCATGTATGGTGAGTTAGCATGGAGAAAGTTGGAAGTAGCAGATTGTCTCCAGCAGTTTTTGCACATGGTCCACCATGTTGTTATCGGGTGTACTTTGGCAAATAGCTCTTCACTGTCTTAGCTTTTTGCATCTATACTAGCATGATGACAGCACGATGCTTCAAAGAAAATTAGTCCAGTTAAACATGCATGTCAGGCTATAATGAGGAATGTTGTGTAATAGGCGATACAACAAACCAACAGATTAGAGGGAAAAAGTTGTTATATTGCAGTTTTAGCTTTCTAAAGTACAAATATATCCAGATGATTCTGCGAGAAGATGATTCATACAGCTGCAGCTCGCTCCCATCCTTTCCTCAGACGAACTGCTAGCGTACAACTTATGTGTCAAATCTGGCTGTTACATAAGACTTAAGTGGAAATGCTGAAACTTGTTTCACTGGAAAAAAGATTCAGATTCCCTTCTTTTTTTGCACAATCTGAGGCCACAAAGTGCGAGTTTATAACCGTTACTCAGATAAGCTTTGGAGCTAGACTGGATTATTTGTGAAATTAGGACAGAACTGATATATTGTTGAATTCAGTATTTTAAGAAGTGGCTGAACAAATGATGTCTTCACACAGCTACTTCAGTAGGGAATAATAAATGTCAGCACTGTTAAAATCTACTTTCGGAACTGACCTGAGGCTTATTTAATCACAGATGGAGGCGTAAGAATAGCTGAGAGATGGTAAACCATTTCTCTGGTCAGCACATCATGTGTTGAGTTGAACAGCTGCTTCCTGGTTGAAGCTGCAGGATAACAGGATGAGCTTAGTTGATCTACAGGACATGGCCCTGAAAATAACAGAAGAAGATCAGGAAGAATTGGTTTAGTGCAAATATTTGTTGGCCTGAAGCTGTTTGCAGCTCAACTGTTTAATTAGTTCTTTACTTAACACAAGATAAAAAACGGTGGCATACACGCACCTAGGAGGCATAAAAAGGGATAAAAGATTAACTTAAATGGATTTTCAGTATCAGTGATTAGGATAAAATATGTTTAAATCCATTGTAATGATATGAGAGGTGCAGATTGTTCATATATGGCAAATTTGTGCATGCGTGGTGAAGGTTAGGGTGGGGCGGGAGGATGGTTTATCTGAGGAGTTGACTTTTCCGGTCGCTGTAGGGTACAGGCTGTACCTCAGTGTTTTGCACTTCACTCCTTCAGCTCTTATCCGGGGGCTGGAGTGTGAAAAGGCTGATTAGAATCATGGATTATGCAAAGGGCTCTGCAGTTTACTCTCCTGCAACGTCCTGCTTGTTGCCCAGGCCTCCTAATGTCCCGTGGGGTTTTTTTTGGTGGCCATTTTGAGTTTATATTTACACAAACTGCAAAAACAACGATAAAATGACCATTTTCTGTGATTGACCAACTTCTGCATCAGGCATGATCGTATGACATATGAGCACTGACCTCTGATAATTTTGACACCAGGAATCAAATGGATAGGTCACTAAGAGCGTAGAATCACTTTTTATCACAGAAAGATTAACTCTAATTTTGTATAAAAATTTAAAAAAGGTTTTGAAATATTATTTCAGTTCATAACTATTCATTTTAATATTAGTGGTTGGTGCTGTGTTTTTAGCTTGTAAAAAGCCTGATTTGTCACATTTCTAATTGGGTACAAGAATAAGAAATTTAAACACCCGTAAAAAGCCAATATTCATAATCCGAAAGTAGACATGATACAGAGACAAATGAACATGTTTTTTTCTGATGATTTCGACACAAAGAATCCAATGCAAATGCCAATAAGACAGTTGAACCAGTCTTTATAGAAGAAAAATTATGTCTTTGACTAGTACTATAGTGAATAATACAAATTAATTGTTAGCTAAAATGTCATTTGTTTGTAATTCTTTGACCTCAAAATCAGTCACTCCTCAAAATGTACCTTTGTCACTCTTTCTATGAATGGAAAAGCTGGTGAGATCATACAAACTTAGTTTGGACGCAGGTGAATTTAAAGCTTTTGGTCCTTTCCACCTACTCCGTGTGTTGTCCTTTTTTCTGATGTCAGGCTCATCCGCTTGCTTTCTCCATAGTGAGATAAATGCCAATGCTGATCTGTATCATTGAGCAGGCATTAATGGGCATTAGCTTGGAGTTTGTGCATCTATAATGTTGAACTGTTTCTCTTGCTTTCATCTTGTTGGCTGCAGCGTGCATCATGTTTTCCCCCAGCAGCAAACACACTGATGGGTCAGAGGGTAATCAGACTAATTGTGTATTTTCTCTCTGAGTGAAGCGAGCACACAAACACACGGATCATCACCGATCCTGCAGCTGCTTGTCCTGGTTTTCCTCAAACGTCTTTCTCTCTCTCTCTCTCTCTCTCCAACCCCTCACAGTTTGACAATGACCTTGTTCTCACCCTCGATCCTGACAACCGCACATCACCATGGCGCCACCTTGACGACAACCTTCTCACAGGTACAAAGCAGCCACTTCAGTGTTTAACCACTTAAGTCAGTGTTTTGCTTTCATGCTTTAAAGGTCCGTGAAACACGAGACTCTTCACCCTTGCTGGTGCCTTAACGGATGGTTATTCCTGATTTATTTTCTATAAAAAAAACAAAAAATCTAATGTTATTTTAATATTTTTAGAGTACAAAAAACAAAGATGATCATCATGATCATCATGACAAATATTTTTATCTCATTGTTCAGTTTGTGGGTTTAGAGATAATGATGTAAGTCTTTGGTTCAGTACTAAAACTGTGCAGCTTGGTCATTTTTAAGCATCTGTAGCCAAGATGGCTGTCATTGTTCAGTCTGAACTTCATCCCAGCTGAGAGGCTGATGCCTGCAGGAATCCAGTTTTTACTTTATAGTGTTTGCTCCTTTACTTGTTTGTGTAAAACCAGCTCTAAATATTGGGTATGGACCATCTCCAGCACTGTAAACACAGTGACACCTTTTGAACATTAATATTTGGTGTTTAATACTGGAGTATTACTGTTGATGCCTTAGAAACCTTGTTTTTTTAAACATCGTAACATTTTGTTATTATCTTCCTGTTTGTAAGTTTTTATCTACTGTTTTTTATTTTTTAAGGAGACTCACCTGTGATAGAAAATGAAGTGACGATAACGGAGCCGTTACCTGTGGAAATGTGTATGTACACAAGGAGTTCTGTTTGATCAAATTTATGGATGTTTTGAGCTTTTACCCAGTTTGTTTTACTGGTATGTTTGTTTATTCTCGTCCAGTGTTTCAGGTAAAAGCAGAACCTCCCTCTCCTGCATCCTCGCTGGAGTCCAACTGGTCAGCATCACCTGACCCACAGGTACGTCTCCGGACTTAGTGAAGAGTGTAAAATGCATACATGCACATCACAACACGGTCCTCTCTCTCCGCTCAGGTCATGGTTAAAGGTGAGAACCCTCCCACTCCTCCGTACATGTACGGAGACGTGCTGTCCCCTCCGCTGGGAACAATGGAGGTAACCGTGGCAACGACAGTAGTCCCCCCATCGCAGAGCCAGATTCCCACAGTGACACAGACGCCGCTAACATCCGTCCCTGCTGTCATCAACGGGATTCAGACACAAGCTGCAGGTAAAAGGATCTAACCGTCTCCTCTGATCAGGCCTGCACACCAATCAGCAGAGTTATTTATTGCACAGCTGGGGTTGATGAGGAGGATAAGAAAGTTTCTTTTGTGGTTAATGTTACTGCGAACGGTTTTTGTCACCTCACTCCTCTGCTGTGAGCTGACAAGACCAAGTCGAATGGGAGGGGTCTTATTTTACTAGTCAGTCTGCGTTCCAACCCCCACCTGCAAGTTGAAGCGCGGGTGTGTTCAGAGTCCCTGAGGCAGCCCCCAAACTCAGTGGGAGGATGAAAGTGTAGGATTTCATCTGAAGATGAAAGGTGTCTTCATTGAAGCCTCCAGCAGCTGGAGGATTAGATGGAGGCATTCATGACGGGTGGAGTTTTAATATTCCTGTCATTTAGCATTTAGTATTCTTAGCTTGCTTTTTTTCATCAGACATCTATTGGCATGTTTGTTTGTGTTTCCTGTCAAATGCGAAAATCTCATTAAAGGTTACTGAATGTTTGGGCATAAAGGAGGTGAATAATCTTCAACTTGTGAGAGAGTGAATTTTCTTTGAATTTATGAATGCGATGTGTGATACTTCAGGCTGCAGTGAGGGATTCTGCTACCCCTTAGCTAGATTTTATATCGTTACAGTAATTTTCATTAGTTACTAATTTTATTTATGTACTTTGCTTCCTTTTTACTATAGAAAAACCATTATCTGACGGCCAAAGTCGCCTCATGTCTGCTCATAGGAACTCTGTTTCTGTTTTTCTCTTTCTTTTTCTCTTTTTTTGCATATGCAAATTATTTGGCTCAGCTCAACAGCTTAGCCTGCATGTGATGGATGATCTCCAACTTATTTGCACACCACTGTTTTTTTTTTTCTTGAGTATATAGAATGAGTGGGAGTTTCATCTGTAAAAACTGTTGTTTGAAATGCCCAGTTGTTGCAGACATGCAGCTGGTGCTTTTATAAAGCAGTCCTAACACTTGCCGTCTCTCCTGCAGTCTTGCCGAGCTCTGCAACATTAAAGGCCAGCACCATCCTGAGCACCAAACATCCCATCCAGCCCAGACCCGTGTGTGTCGCCACCCTCCCCGTCCCCCAGAGCCCGACGCCAGCCAAGACCCTCATACTGCAGGGTCTCCCCTCCATGGACCAGACCAGACCTGGTAGGAGGAGAAATCATGCTGGAGTCTTTGTTTCATTTTTTATGTAAATAAATGGAGGAAAATGGACAATAATAGTTTATTATGTGTTGATGCCAGTTAAGGGTCGGTTTGCTGAAATAAAAATATAAACTCCACTATATTAAATAAATTTAAAAGGTCATACTACAAATGTATTATGTAGTAAAGATCAAATATGTGATGCGAGTTTTCTAAATCTTGCATCCAATGGATGTTGCTTCATTTAGATGATAAATGGGCTCACCTTCCCATTTTATGATTTTATTTTTAGACTATTGACATTCACAGGACAGATGTTTTTTGAAAAAAGAAATAAAGTGTTTTAATGTCTTTAATTTTAAAGTACAAACTTAATACACGTCCAGTGTCCAGTAAATGTTGCACAGTGTATTTGTAACTGTTCTTTCTGATTTGAAGTGGACTAAAATAGAAAAAACAGATAAAGAAGCAGCTAAACCCCCCAGATGATCTAGCAGGTGTAATCTGTGTCTCCCAGAGCATCAGAGCATCTTCTTCCTCTCATCTCTCCTCTCCAGTGGTCCTCTCTCCGTCTGTCTGCCTCGGTTCGGCTCCGGCCATCGTCAAAATGGAGCCCGTCTCTCCCAGCATCCCCCAGCACTGCTCCAGCCCGACCGCCTCTACCACCAGCAAACCCATCGTCCCAGCAACCACAACGTTACCCGGCAACAGCTCCGGCGACATAGACGTAGGAGGATGCAGTGACTCATGCTTGTTTACCTGCTATTTTTAAGGCTCTTTAATATTGTCCATATTCCCATCAGTCAGTTCCCACGGTTACTAACTTTGACAGCAGCTGGGATTGTTTTTTCTTTCTAAAGCTATTTTACTTGACGCCTCTTACATAAGTCACTGATATCTTAGCTCAGAGTCACCCTCAGGCTTTTGGGTTATATCATCCACCTGTTTAGATTTCAGGTTTTCTCTGACTAAGTGAAACCCCCGTGTCCTCCTTGCCCTCTTCATCCCTTCCTCTCACCTCTTAATCTTGCATCCCCCTCTTTTGTAGATGAAAGTGCTAAAGCGGCAGCAGAGGATGATCAAGAACCGGGAGTCTGCCTGCCAGTCGAGGAAGAAAAAGAAGGAGTATCTGCAAAACCTGGAGGCTCAGCTGAGGGAGGCCCAGCAGGAGAACGAGCGGCTCCGCCGGGAGAACCAGGCGCTGAGGGAGAGACTGGCCGGGAAGGAGGTGAGGGGCGAGTTGCTGACACATCAGATTAGGAGCAAATGTAACCATGTAAATAAACGAGACAAAGTAAACAGATGCTGGCTGTAGAAACCTTCCCACAGCACATGAGTATTGATGTTCGTCTTCAGGTTTTATAGAGGATTTAGCTTTGTGTGGTGATTAAAAGGTTTGTACAGTCAGATTTCACTGATGATTTTGGATTTCCTAAAGAAAAACGTACATTTAATATTCCACATCCACATACTTTGCAGTCATGGAAACACCTGAGATTAAAGGAGCAACCCTGCTTATTTATTCTAACACTGTTTGCGGGGAGTTTGGTGCTGCTTTTGCCTTAAATGTAAGAAGTGCTGAAACAAGAGGAGGTAGCTCTTAGTAAAGGTTATTAGGGGAGAAAAATACAGACAGGAGCAACAGGAAACACTCAGAAACGATGTAAAGGCAGATATGTATAAACCAGTCAGACCTGTAAGAAAATGCCTGCTGGTGATTCTACAAGGTAACTTTTACTGACAGTCACAGCGTTACTGAGGAACAGCAACAATATCCGTCACCAGGTGGAATCCCAAAATACAATATTTGTTTACATTTAGGGGAGGAAGTGTTTTTGAACAATTAAGATTCCTGAAGTAAATGTTCTCCTGTTTGTGTTGTTCAAGGGGAGCGACTCTACCAGTAACAAGAGAGCCGTGTGTGTCATGGCGGTCTTGCTGTTCATGACCTTCAGCTTCGGCCCTGTCAGGTACGACTGCAGATGAAATGTTGCTTTCAAACAAATGGATGCTTTTCATTTTGCTTTTATAAGCTGTTTTTACAATGCTTTTTTTTGTCTAAGTAGTATCTGAAAATTTAACCTTCAAATGTTTATTTTAATTTTATGATCTCTGGGGAAGTCCTGCCTGTCAGGAAAGCAAATGGAAAATAACGTGGTCTTAAAAAGCTTTGAGTTCAGATTCCTAAAACCTGAACTAAAAGATCTGAACCGATGTATGCATATGCAGTTTTTTTATTAGTAAAGGGTTACATTAGGATGCAGGTCCAGTGAGAGATGGAAAAAAGGACATTATCAGTGGATCAATCATGGTCATTGTCAAAATGAGCATAAATGGGATTCAGAAAAGTTCCATGCAGAACTCTAGAGGGATACATCTTATTTCATATCTTAATCATATGAATTCTGTAATGTTTTCATTAATTTTCTTTAATGTTGGTTGTTTTGAAAATAATACAAATATTTTTGTAAGAGCTTTAGTTATTGCATTTGGTTTTTATTATGAACAAATCTGAGGTAGTTTAATCAGTCCAGCTCTGGAACCATGAATTACTTGTTCAATCCATTTGAAAACAACACTCTTACAGCTGTGTCCCAATACAAAAAGTATTTGTTCGGGTCCTAAACAGTAGGGATGGGCATAATTAATCAACGATCAATTAATCGAACATTAAGAATTGAATCACTGATGTTATTTTTTCCATCGTTAGAATAATGAATCTTTGCAATGGTGCTGAGGTTTTCCAGTGTAACCATTGAATGAATCCTGTTTAACTACCACAACAGTCTTTCATCTTATAATAAAGATATGAATGAGGAAACACATTTTTTCTACTTCCACTTGATGTTAATACAGAAAAGCCTATAAATGTTGAATTTTAATATAAGAATATTAATGAATAATCTATATTTGATCGTTAATTTCCCGATGATCAATTAAGACAATTTAATCGAACGCCCATCCCTAATAAATAAATCAATATTCCCGCATTTTAAACCAAACCCACAAAAAGGGTACTTTTGGACCGTTTTTTTCACGCTTTGACCCTAGTGTGTGGGTTTTTATCTCCTCAGCATCACAGACAGGAAGTTGCCGACGGATCTGGAGGACGATCTGATGTCGTATACGGGACGGCGGCTACTGGAACTAGATCAGCCGCAGGCGGCAGCTCAGCCTCTCGCCAGAGAAGAGGACAAGACGGAGACAGAAGAGGATGGAGAGGCGGAGAGATACACTCCAGATTCTTATCAGTTCAGGTGAGAGGAATCTGACCAGCTGGTGGTGACGGTGTGGAGCTAGGAGCTGAACTAGTTCTGCGTAGCATAACGTGATCGTAAACCTAGCTTATTGTGTAGTGGACATGTTCTCAATCACTGGAAAGCACCTCATGTTTGGGTTATTTCTGACTGTTCCACTCATTTCATTTTGTCAGAAGTTTTTTAATCACTTAATATTCATTGGTTATTGTCCTTCTCTGTTGGTTTCGGCTACTTTTGGGTAAATTAAATCCCACAGATGGTAAAAGCGGCAGCTTTCTGCGTCGTTCTAATTGTTGAGATTGTGTTTGCTGAGCAGGAAGTTGACAACATGGAACCAGTCTTATTGCATCATTCATGAGGATGTCCTTGCAATCTTTATGATGAGGCTGGACATATACCAGCAGCAGCAGCTTGCTTTTTGTCCCTGGATTGTTTGCACCACACACACAGAAGGCAACACAACTTTCTCTCACACTAAAACAGTACTGTGTAAACCGTACAGTAAAACCGAACACACAAGAAGAAGTTGTAGATTTCCAGGCCCTCTTTTATCTACTTGTCCAGCATGTGCTGACTAAATGTAAGGCTTGAAAACTGTTCGAATCTTCATAAATAAGGAGGGTTCATTTGGTTTTTAGATTTGATGTGGTAAAAAATTAAGTTGCCAATTTTAGGTTTATCTTTACATTAAAGTTTAATCTTGACAGCCCCAATAAAAATCCCTAATTTATTTGGTAAATGTATATTATATACTTTTACAGCTATTTGTCTACCTCTTAAAATGATCTCACAACCCCAAGTTTGAGAACCGCTGATCTAAACTTCAGAAATATTCAGATATGGACTATTTTTTTGCACATTAGCTATGATGTTTTTGTTTTTTTTAATCCCTACATTAACACTGGAAGTCAATGAGCCTGCAAGTCGCATGACTAATGCAAGCAATATTTCTTCTTTTTTTTTTTTACTCTCTGCAGCATTAAAATTGTACCAACATGATAAAATACCAATGTTGCTTTAGATGTTTCATTTTGTAGGACTAACAGGAAAATTTTCATGCTCAAGTCATTTTTACTCTTTACTGCCAATAGTGAAAAGACTTGTAGACAGCAGTAAGCACATTTGCAACCTGTGATCACACACTGACCAACAGTTGATGTTGCACTGATGAGTCGGAAAACAACATGTTAAAGGTTCAAACTGCTTCTCAGTAGCTGTCTCACGTTTCACATTCACTGAAGTGCTTTCACCTCTCTCAGAAATGTTTAGACATTCAACAGAACTGGTTTATCAGCTCATCACTCACTTCCTTATTAAATGTTTAAATTGTTGTCTGCTGGAGGTTTTCTGGCTCCAATTCAAATGCTGACGTGCACCTGAGAGAAGTAACTCTGGCACTGTAAGCTCTTCTGCAGCAGCTTGATCATCTTTGTGTGTTTGTGTGTTTTCTTGTGCAGAAATCTGAGCAACATATTCAGCGACATGAAGGACCTGGTTCTGCAGGACATTGACCGCTACTTCACTTCCTCAGACTGCCGACAGTTTAACCGCTCCGAGTCTCTCAGGTCAGTCAGGTTCAGTCAGAAACTGCCAGATTTATGTTGGTTGGTCGCAGGAATGTTTTGTCTCACATTCACGGTACGTTCAGACGGTGCAGACGGTCCTGTTTGTCCAGGTCAAAATATTTCATAAATCTTTATTTGACATGAGAAACTATTTGACTGAAGTTATTTGCATGTCTAGTTAATAGTTTAATTTGTGCAACTTAGTAAATAATTCAAACTACAACTAATAATCCTAAGTATACAGGTCTGTCTCAGAAAATTTGAATATTGTGATAAAGTTCTTTATTTCCTGTAATGCAATTAAAAAACATGAAATGTCATACATTGTGTATTCATTACAAATCAACTGAAATATTGC